>JXCR01056493.1:120869-137709 GCA_002079205.1 Phalaenopsis hybrid cultivar | reverse complement strand
ATATATATATATATATATATGTATGTATGTATGTATGTATGTATATATGTATGTATGTATGACATGTTCAAGGCAAATAACTAAATAACAAAAGTTTTACTTCAATTAAGACGTCCAAACGACCTTACAGATGATAAAAAGAGCTGAGAAAAATTTGAGCTTTAACCATGTGGATAATTAATTAACAAACATCATTTAAGTTTGGTTTATTACCCTACCTAATTTGGTTGAATTGAGAGAAAAATTAAATAAATTTTTAAATGAAAATAAAAGTAAATTTAAATGTTATTTGTCTCATTAAAAATTTTAATTTAATATTCATAATAATTAATATTAAATATGATATTAATGTGGTGTAGTGGTTTGAAGGGTTGTGTTATTATATTAAGCCATATCTAATTAGTCAGTATTAGTATTAATTATAGTTTCTCAGCCTATCTTTTTCTTCAAGATATCAGCATAGAATTTAGAGGCTTTTACATACATAGCACAAAAAATTTTAATATTTAACTTTCGCACACCTAAATTTTAATAATTACAAACATCATATATATGAAAAGTAGCACATTTATTATGTTTCCCTCGGTTTTCACTTTTCCACATTTTCTTTCAAGCTGGTAGACCTGGACTGCACCAAGTTTGATATCAGAGCCATGTTTGACTTCGAAAAATGACCGATCGACAACGAAGCTGGTGATTGGGGAAGCTTGCGAGAAGTGTTGTCTTCTTTTACCCATAAATTAGAGATATGATTTGTATCAAATGTGCATGTTATTTCAATGTAGTTTATATATATATATATATATATATATATAGAGAGAGAGAGAGAGAGAGAGAGAGAGAGAGAGAGAGAGTTATTTTTATGCTTATCCTTGGTATTCAGATTGTTTATGTGGGATACATCTAATTAGAATTTTGAGAGGGTATGCAATAACTCGGGAAGCAAAGGATAAACTTGGGGAACAAAAAGCAAAAGATTTAAAAAGTTAGGCACCCATGCGCCTAGGTCGAGAGAGCTTGGCGCTTTGGCGCCCTAGTGATCCAGGAGCATTGATACAGGGCACCTGGCGCCTATGTACTATTCATGTGTGCTTAGGTGCTCGGATCTAGAGTACCAGGCACTTAGACGACACTTTTGAGGCTGATAGACGCTCATATGTGCGAGATTAATTTCATCGTGTTGTTTGAAGAAAATATGACATAAGAAACAGGTTGGTGAGATCTACCACACTTACACGGCCTCAATTTCAGAATTTCCCCCATCACTTGTTGTCTTTGCCAATGATCTCTAGTGCTCTAAGCGTGTGAAATAGTGGGAGGGATTGATGAGGTTGTGTGAGAAGAGTTATGTGGCACTGTAATTCAGTGTATGTGATTTTCTCGTGAGAAGAACGAAGAAAAATTCAATGGGAACAATGCATTTAATCAACACTTTCATTCTAAGTTATCTATTTCCTATCATTTGTTTAGGGTTTAATATTGATCATTAGTATTTTTAAAAAAAATCAATTGACTATAAGGCTACAAAGATTTTTAATCACTTAAAAGTATTAATTAAGAAAATAGAATAAAAATTATTAAATTAAATTCTAATGATGTTTTAATATAAAATATAATTTTAAAATCTTGTCCTAAGCCTTAACATCTTATGGATAAGTGATTATGGTTGTCAAAACGACTCTTTGTTGGTGAACAACTCTTCTTCGGGTAGCTAAAAAATAAGTCGAATACAAACACACTTTTTGAGTTCAAAATATAAACGAGTCGAACACGTGCTGAGCCTGGGCTATTATTGTTAATATGATATTATTTAAAAGAATTTGTAAATATGATCACATGCTTATTATTATTAATACGAGTAATTAGAACACATGCACTTTTATATAAATATTTACATGTGACAAAATCATATATTTGTGCACAGATATGACTCGTCAATCATTCAGCTACCATTTAAGTATATACATAACAAATGCAGATAATTATATTTATATAGTCGGTATACTAGGACATCTTGAAACCAGGAAAGGTAGACACCAGCTGCAAGGAAATCTAGTAATTTTCAATAGAGTCCTCACTCTATTGAAGTCCTCACTCTATTGACCCGTCGATCGCGCTAGCCAACATCCAAAAAAGATTTAATACTGACATAATTATATTATAATATTAAATATACTTCATGCATCACAATCTAAACACAAAATTATAACTACAAAATATCCACTATTACTTATAACCAATGATCAAACTGTAATCATGCTATAAAGATAGAATAGTTATTAAACCATGGCATGTAAACACATGAATCTATGCTGCAATAAAATAATGCTAGTTACATATGAAAATTATTATGACCACAAATAAAATATGCTATAATTATATTCATGAAATTTTAATGGTATGAATGACAAATCAAAATTTTGTTAGGAATTAAATACAATTAGCAAAGATAACTCCCTTAACTAAAGTTAAGAATGATGAGTTTATTCCATAAGAAAGAGCTGTTACTTAACTCAAGATGATAAATACAATACCTTCGAATTCAACGATTCGGCAATAGATCCCTCACCAATTGGAAAAGAAAACTAGAAATTTTTATGTAAATAAATTTATCTATTCATTACATTAGGTGTTACCTAATCAACAATTATTAATGTTAATGTTCTTGTTATAATATTTTTAGAATAAAGAAATTGTGCATGTTGGTCTATTAAGATGCTTATAATAATATATTATGTTATTTTACATTGCTAAGGAGGGAAAATTAAAATTTGAAATAAGTTTTTAATAACCAAATACAATCACTGGATTTAGAGAGGTTAAGGTGTGCTATAGTTTCGAGTAGGAGCAAAGCAGAAAAAGAGGAATATAGGAGTTTCTGATCTCTGTATATTGTGATCCCATCGTTGCCTTCCTAGCTAGCTCCACTTGTGACAATATGGTGTGGGCTTGGTAACAAAACCAATGGTTTCAGGGGCGAAACCGAAAGAGAAGATTGAGAGGAAGAGATCACTTGATCAACTGAGAAGGCAGAGAGAAGGGGATCGAGAGGACGAAGGCCTTAGCTCATGCTCGACCCTCTCTATATAATGACAAGAGGCGGTAGGTTAAATAGATCGAGAAGGCGGCACGTGCGAGCGGGAAGAACAAAAAAAGGAAGGAAATCACACTTGCTTCCTTCCGCCATCCTTTCCCAGCCGATCTCTGATACCAACTGGTGCAAAACCTGCAGAAAAATACAGAGTGAAATACAGGGAAAATGTGCAGAGTAATTTTAGAAATAATTCATTCCATCTCCAAAACGGATTAAATGCTGACAGATACATGGCCCTCTATCAAGACTGCTACCACAACTGAACAATATTCCACCGTCTAATTAATCATATTTCTCCTTTTCTTTCCCTTTGTCGCGCCTGGGCTGCACCAGACACCATTGTTGATACCATTCTGAAAAACATAAACAGGATTTATATATAACATCAACAACAACTAGGTAACTTATATATTTACATATCCACCCACACTTGCCAACGCTTCACTCACAAGCAGTCTATGCACAAATCAAACATATTAATTTATATTATAGGCTAATAGCTTGTTTAACGATCTCAAACCGAGGATACAATGGCCGGGCTATAGCCAGTCTCTATATCGTAACATCTAGACCACAGCATCACTCCTCCATAGTTGCTCGACTCCTTCAACTCCGGAAGCACCTGAGAAGTCAACTCTTTTGGCGGAATAAACCCGCCGTCAGCCGCATCCGGCGCTGCCGGCAGGCCCAGAAAGAACTGCTTCGCCTGAATCCCCTTCGTCCATATCTTCCAAGCATTCTGGAGGTTCGCAGACCCTCTTTCCTTATACTCACACGGGGGGTTGTTGTAGAACTGAATCCAGACGTAGTCGAATAGACCAGTGTCCAGCGCTTTGCCTACCCATTCATCCGGATAAGGGCATTGCGGCGCCGCCGTGAGGTAAACCTTCTTCCCCTGTTTGCTGTAAGCCGAGAGGTAGCGCGCGAGGTCATCGTAGTGATCGGGGCTACCTTTCTCAATGTCGAAGTCCACTCCGTCGAGCACCGCGTCGCCGAGCGGCCTGGATGAGGAGCGGCCGCCTAAGTAGTTGTTCCAGATATAGTCAGCCACTTGGCGCGCATCGTCCTGGGAGGTGAGGAGGTAGGAGCCATCGCCGCCTCCGATGGAGAGGAGGACCTTCACGCCCTGAGATTGGCAGGCGCGGATGTCGTTGGTTAGGGCGGTGCAACCGCCGGCGGCGGGATTGCACTGATTGGTGAGCTGGTTGAGGACGGGAGTCTGGCCGTTGCCGAAGACGTAGAGGAAGGCTATGAGGACGAAAGCATAGTTTTTAGTGGCGCAGGTGTCCGAGAGGGTTCCTTCGTTGTCCATTGCGCCCCAGTAGATGGCTATGCTGCCAGCTCCTGCGGTGGCGAGGAGGGCAGTTGTTATGAGCAGAAAGCAGAAAACTTTCTTCATTCTTTTGCTTAAAACTGCTTGGGATCGTTGATGGTGAACCATATTTGAAGGCTTTTATATACTTTTTTTGAAGGTGATGATTAATAATTGGGGAGTGAAGAGAACTGCAGTCCTCTGAAGCTGCGCTTTCTTTAAGGATCTTGCCGCGCAGATTACGCTGCTTCTCCTTAGTTTTTTATGGAGTTGTAAAATTTCAATTTGTTAAGGGACTATGAATTTTCTTGAATGTGAATGATTGGAGGGAGCGGTTACTTGGATGCAAGTTTACGCACTTAGGATTGTTTATCCATTCGACTTGATGAAGTTGAGAATTTCATTATTGAATGATAGATCATTGTCACTGTTGGCTTCCTGAAACTATCCACTGACTGGTCTCTGCGTCACCCATGTCGGTCCTGGCAACTGATGAGTAAGGGACTTATTTAGTGCGATGGGCGTTTAGGGTTATAAGTCTGTTTCGGTAAACCGCATTTTGACCGTTTATGCATTTTCAAAATGCTGGAAACAATATTTTCACACCCCACCTATCAAGGTACGGTGGCAGCTTTCTGACAGATATTTTGCTTTTCCAAAAAAAGTAAAAATTTATAATATCCACCGCACGTAGCTTATCAGCAAATTATTTATAATCAGCTTATCAGCATATTATCCAATAAGCTGCAGCTGCCCCGAACAGACTCTAAAAAATAAAAATACTGATTGGAATATAATTGAAGTATATATATTTTTTGAGAGCTATTCATTAAGGGTCTGTTTGGTGCAGCTTATTTGGTGCGGTGACATTTTGAAAATACATCTGACCTGTTTGGGTAAACCGTCTTTGGCAGCTTATGCGTTTTCAAAACGCTGAAAACAACGTTTTCACATCGCAACAGCTTTCTGACAACGGTCTGATTTTTCAAAAAAAAATAAAAATTTGTAATATTCACCGCACCTATCTTATCAGCAGATTATTTTTAATCAGCTTATCAGCAGATTATTCAAGAAGCTGCAGCTGCCCCAAATAGACCTTAAGGGTCTGTTTGGCACAACTACAGGAAGCTGTTGTGGGAAAGCTGACTGTCTGTTTGTTGCAGCTGTGTGAAAACAACTGTAGGACGGCTGCTTCTGAAAAATTGATCATTCTGCCCTTATTTAGTAAAACTGCTTAAAACAGAACTGCAAACGCCAAATATTTTATATTTTAGAAGATTTCAGCGAGGGGAAGTCCTCAGAAGTTTTTTCTAGCTTTCCGTCAAGAGATGAAGCGAACATCGTGGAGGACAGTGACGAAGTGATATACATAATTAACAACAATTTCAGCGTGCTATAGTAGTAATATTATATTTTTAGGTGTTAAATACATAATAGCAAGATGAGTTTTCACTGATATGCATGTAAACCTTCCTCTATTATATAATTGAAAGTTTTAATATATATTCTTTTTATTAATTAAATATTAAATAAATATATTTTAATTTATCTAATTATAATTAATCTGATAATTAATTATTGGTTTTTAATCAATTAAATAAATGATTTAACTTTAATAAAGTTAAATTAATATCACAATAAAAAACCCTCACCTGCATCCCCGTCACTTCTCTTTCTTTGGTCGAAGCCCTCGCCCATGTCCTTCCCCCTCTATTGGTTTTGCTTAAACCCATAGCCTTCGAACCTCACGTTCTCCTCCTCCGAGTCGAGACTACGCCACCTTCTTCTATCAACGCTATCTTCCTCCCAAATAGCTCGATCGCCGGTTCTCTCCCATCAAACATTTCTTTCTGTGCCGTAAGCTTCGTCTTCTACCTTGCGTCCCCAAATAGACTAGCGGGCGGGGCGGCATCGAGCAAGCGCAGGCTTCGAGGGGTATGGCAGTTTCGAGGGCTCGCGAGGGAGCACAGGGCAAAGAGGTCAAAGCCGATCGCGATCCCGTAGCCCATGTTCCGCCTATTTTAGCGGCGGACGGCTGCGAATGCAGCATCCGAACGAAAATTTTTTTCTCAGCTTCCCGATTTGGGGCCGCCCTGCGCGAAATACTCAGCTTCAAACGGAGCCTAAATTTTTTATTCAGTCGATTAGTAGGGAATTTGAATCAGAAGTAATTTGATGGATNTATATAGATGAATAGTATTTTTAAATTGAACCCAAGACTACAAATATTTATAACCAATAAAAATTATTAAATAAAAAACTGAATAAAAATATATTAAATTATATTTAAATGATTATTTAAATATAAATAATATGATTTAAATCATTCATCAATCTTTAACATCCTACAATTGTGTGATTAGGTTTGTCAAAATGACTCTTTGCTCGCGAACAACTTGTGTTTGGCTCACAAATCAAACGAGTCAAACACGAACATACTTTTTTTGTGTTCAAAATATAAATGAGTCGAACACGAATAATATTATTTTTTTTTAACGAGCAGAAACTGAGCTCGCTCTTGTCCGGCTCGCTGTGAGTTCGATAGCGGCTGTTAATAGGGGCATCACCAAAGACCGATGTCATTTTACAATCTGCACTTTATATTGACATGTGTTTTAAATGAATCAAATCTGTTGAATTCCAAATTAGTTGAAAATTAATTGAGAGCTAAATTTCAAATATAATATTATTTTACGTTGAATTATAACTTCTTCCCAACAAATAGATTAATTTCTTAGATCAATTTTAATTAAATTATTTTGATACATGTTTAGTTTATGACTAATTAATGAAAATACATTTTTTTAATATTCTATTAATACAATAATATTGTAATTAAATATTGATTAATCTGTTAAATGATTAATCAACACTTGATTAATGAATATTAAAATACTAATTAATTAACTTTTTAACACCAAATCTTATATTTAATGAAAAATTACTTAAATCCCATTTTTTCTTCGTTTTGCCTTCTGTTCACTCCCCCTTCAACAATTTCAGATGGCGAGCTTTTCGTAAATGTTCGGCTACTCGTGAATAGCATCTTCATGTTTGATTTTATTTAAATTTATCTCAAAATTAAGTCAAAGTTTTTAAAATTTAACTAATTTTGTAATTCAGTGTAAAAAGTTAATACATAGAAAAATGTTATTTGTTTATTATTTAATTAATTGAAGCCAAAATGAGTTGGACACAGTTGAACATAATTTGTTCGTGTTTGACTCATATATGAATCATGTTTAAGAAAAATATTGGTGTTTGACTGGATTATTTAGTGAACGAATCGAGTGCATCGCCAGATCAAATCATCTTTGTCAAATTGTTGTCATTGGATTAGTGTTTGGCTAACATCATCACTCTCACCGGGTCACCGTTGTTTGGCCACTGTTGCCGTCAACTGTCACTATTAATGTTGAACTGGATCATAGTTGTCTAGCTAGCGACCACCACCATAGGGGACAATGAACCTAGATTGTCGCCGCCAATGTCTCTTCCCCAGTTTTTCTACCACACCTTTAAGGAAAATCATGTCAATTTCTCCAAATATTGTAATTTGGTTTTTCTTGTTCAAGGGCCCATGAAGACTTAGAAATGCATATAAATACTAAAAATCATTTCAACGGATTTAAACCTTGTGGTTTTTTTTATTTTTTAGGTTTTCACGTAAGAACCCATAGTATCTCCTTCATAAGCACTTCTTTTGTGTGCTAGTGTTGAATTATCGTGCAATGCTAACACATTAATAATTCACTTTATCATCGTGAATTTTCCTAGCATGCAACATATATAATTTATTTTGTATTCGCTAAATTTTATATAAGTGTTGAGAAATTAGGGCAAAGAAAAATATGAATTGACATAAATCCAGAAGAACATAAAGATTTAACGAGGTTCGAGAAAGATGTCTACGTCCTCGGGAGCATAGCGGCAAATTCCTTTCAATATTCAGAAAAGAGATTATAGAATTTGGGATAACATCTAGGGTTACATACAAACATATTTATAACCCTAGAAAACTCTGGAATACAATATGTAATTACCAAATTACCCTTGTACCTCACTCACAACCCACATAAGGAAACTCCCTTGATTTGGACAGAATCTTCCACTCTACTCTGCTCCGCTCCAGAATCTATCCCTTTATGATATATGGGTCATATCCAACAAATCTCCACATTGGCGAATATCCAGCACCTTTGAAGAAATACATCATGGAGTTTCTTACATATCAGAAGTGGGTTAGGCCACCATGCTTATCTAGCAACTGTAAACATTCAACAAGTCTAAGCGATGCAAGAACTTGTTGATAGTAACTGGCTTGGTCAACATATCAGATGCATTTTCATCAGTATGAACCTTCTGCAGTTGTATCTCATCAGAAGCAATCAATTCTCTGATCTTGTGATACTTGACAACCATTTGCTTGGTTCTCGCATGGTACGTCTGGTTCTTAGCCAGATAAATAGCACTCTGACTGTCACAATGCAACTGAACTCCACCTTGCTCAACGCCCAGTTCCTTTACTAGCCCAGCAAGCCATAAAGCTTCTTTTGCAGCTTCAGCTACTGCAATGTACTTAGCTTCAGTTGTAGATAATGTCACAGTAGACTGAATTGTTGATTTCCAACATATAGGTCCTTTACCAAGAGTAAACACATACCCAGTTGTAGACCTTCTGTCATCCAAATCACCAGCATAGTCAGAATTAACGTACCCTACAGCTGAAAGATCATCCGGCTGACTGCCAAAAATAATTACATGTCCTACAATACCCTGCAGATACCTGAAAATCTAATTGATTGTTTCCCAATGTCGCCTTCCAGGTTTAGTCATGTATTTACATACTTGACTAATAACATGAGTCAAATCAGGACGAGTACATAGCATTGCATACATTAACCATCCAATTACACTGGCATACGAAACATTTGCCATATCTTCAAGTTTTGTATTTGTCTTAGGACACTGTTCTGAAGAAAGCTTAAAATGATTTGCCAAAGGGGTGCTTACAGGCTTTACTTTGCTCATCTCAAACTTGTCTAGCACTTTCTCAACATAACATTCGTGAGATAAACATAATCGTCTTGAGCCTCTGTCTCGATGAATCTCCATTCCAAGAATCTTCTTCCTATGACTCAAGTCTTTTATGTCAAATTCCTGGCTCAATAAAGATTTCAAATAACGGACATCATTCATATTTTTTGCATCAATTAATATATCATCAACATACAGTAACAAAAAAATAATAGAATGATCATCAAGACTTTTTACATAAATACAACAATCATACTCACATCTCTTGTAGCAAATATAAATCATGTAGGAGTCAAACCACTTGTATCATTGTCTTGGAGATTGTTTCAACCCCTGCAATGACTTTTTTAACCAGCAAATCAGATGCTCCTGTCCAGGTTGAGTGAATCATTCTAGCTGCTCGATGTAGATCCGCTCCTCTAGATCACCATGAAAGAAAGCAATTTTAACATCCATCTGCTCCAAATGTAAATCCCAAGTGGCTAATAATGCAAGCACTGCCATAATTAAAGTATTTTTGACCACAGGAGAAAAGATTTCATCATAAGTTATCCCCTTCTGCTATGAAAATCTCTTTGCTACCAGTCAAACCTTTGACTTTTCCCCTTCTTTTTCTGATACTGCCGGTTTCTTTTTGTACAACCACTTGCAATCAATAACCTTCTTTACCCCAGGAAGTGTGTAATTTCTCTGCAAAGACTTCATCTCCTCAACCATTGCACCCATTCATTTCTCTTTCTCTTGGCTAGTGATAGCTCCTTGAAAAGTGGTTGGATCATCACTACTGATAAGAAGTACACAAGAGACCAAGTCTTCATAACATAATCCGTTATGAGGCCTTATATTGGTGCGTCTCTGTTTGTTTCTGGCTAGATTATAATTCTGCAGATCATCTGGAATGAAATAACCAGGTGTTGTATTTGAAATTTCAACTCTCTCAGTTGTCTCCGGATGCTGTTCTTAATCCATTTGCATTGCATCTGAACTGAAACTTTTCCCTTGCATCTTGTCTTGATTTTGTTGTAACATGGACTGTTCATAAAAAACTGCATCTCTGCTGATCATTATCTTCTTTGCAATCAGATATCAAAACTTGTATCCTTTCACACCTTTCTTATAGCCCAAAAAGATGCACTTCTTGGATTTTACATCAAGTTTTGATCTTTCATCTCCAGATACATGCACATAAGTAGGACAACCAAAAATCTGTAAATGATCAAAATTAACTAGATTACCTGTCCATACCTCTTCTGCGACCTTGCCACCCAAAGATGCCTAAGGTGATCTATTAATGAGATAACATGTCATATTCACAGCCTCTGCCCAGAAACTCTTAGGAAGCTCTACATTCAGTCTCAAGCATCTTGCCCTTTCAATTAATGACATTTTCATTCTTTCTGCCACACCATTATGTTGTGGTGTCTTACGCACTGAAAAATGCATCTAAATCCCATGCTCCTCATAGAACTTCTGAAACTGTGAAGCTGTGTACTTTGTGTCATTATCAGATCTCAAATACTTGATCTTTCTGCCAGTTTGGTTCTCCACCTTAGCTTTCCACAACTTAAATTTAGAGAAGACTTCAAATTTATTCTTCAAGAAATACACCCAAACTTTCATGAAGAAATCATCAATAAAAGTAATAAAATATTGAGATCCTCCCAATGATAATTCCCTAGTAGGACCCCATACATTAGAATGCACATAATCAAGAATCCCTTCAGTTTTGTGTTTTTCAGTCATAAAACTGACTCTAGTCTGTTTTCCAAGAACACATAACTTACAAAGATCGAGCTTGCAGCATTTAACACCATGCAACAGATTTTTTCTATGCAATTTCGTCATCCCACGTTCACTGAGACGACCCAAACGCATATGACATAGCTTTGTACTATCATCATCTAACTCCACAAAATGAACTCCACCTACAACTCTACTCCTCAACAGTTTATAGATATTGTCTACAGTTAACTTTCCTTTCATCACCATCAGTGCACCCTTAACAATTCTGATGGTTTCCCTATCCTCATCTGTTTTAGGAATAAAATCATTTCTGTGTAGAGTGCCTAAGAAAATCAAATTCTTTTTAAGATCTGGAATATGTTTGACATCACATAATGTTCTAATTGTGTCATCATACATCTTAATTCTTACTTCTCCAATACCAACAATATTGCAATATCTATCATCTCCTAGATAAACTGAGCCAGAATTAGTTGACCTGTATGAAGTAAACCACTCTCTGTTATGTGTTATGTGATAAGAACATCCTTAATCAAGAATTCATGCATCAATGAACTGAGTTGATTAAACTGAAAGCATATCGTCATCACTGCAATCTAAATTGTCATTCTGCGCCACATTTACAGACTTCAATGATCCATCACCTTTCTCCACGGTCTGCTTCTTGAGCTTTGGACAATCTCTCTTCATATGACCTGACTCCTTGCAATTGTAGCAATGAATTGTATTTTTGCCTCTGGACTTTCATATGAAATTTCGCCTTCAAGAACCCTCCTTTTCTTTCTTCCTTCCACGATCTTGCTTACCCTTAACATTAAAACTGTCGCCATGAGAGCTTTCCCTTGCATTCTGCTTCCGCTGGTTGTGAGCCAACAATGCTGTAATAATCTCATCAACTTTGATAGTTTCTTTCCCATATGTAAGGGTAGTCAACAGGTCTTTACAAGAAGAATACAATGAACACAATAAAATCATTGCTCGATCATCATCCTCAGTAGTCGCATCAAGCAGTGATAAATCTGTGATTATTTGATTAAAACCATTAACATGCTGCGCTAGATCAGAACCTTTTTGCATCTTTAGCTCATACAACTTTTGCTTCAGATATAATTTATTCGTCAGAGATTTAACAATAAACTGAGTTTTTAATTTCTTCCATATCTCCCCTGAAAATTTTAGATTCATCACGTGATACCTAATCTCATATGCCAGACATAAGCGTATAGTTGTTGCCGCTCGTTGTTGCAATTCTTTTCAATCTTCATCCTCCATGGCATCTGGTTTCATAGCCCGCAAAGCCCTCAAGATTTTCTGTTGCACCAACAGATATTTTACCCTTGTTTGTCGCAATCAAAAGTTACCAGTTCCATCGAACTTCACCACCTCAAATTTTGCACCAGATAATGTCATTTGAAAATTAATCTTGTCGCGAACTTTTTCTGAAAAATTCCTTCAAGATTCTTCACCTATTGCTTGCCTTTTCCGCCTGCGTTCTCTAAGATTTTGCAAAGGAGTACCTCCAACGAAAGAATAAAATGGGACCAATTTTCTTTAATTAAACCGCAACAAAGGCAATTCCTTCGAAGGAAATTTAGGAGAATATTCTTCAAGATTCCTCCATGCTGCGCTTCGTCCCTAGAGAATCGCGAACAGGAACTCCCGCGCGAAAAACTTCTGTCTCCCGCCTGATCTTGCGAACTACTGGAACTATCGCAAGCCCTTTGTCTCCAAACCGTCCAAGATTGTGAACTCCTTTGTCGCCGTTCTTCTTGAGTCGAACCCTCTGAAACTTCGCCAAACTCCTGTAATTTGCAGAAGACCGAATCCTTGAAACCTAACCGCCAAATTTTCTTCAAATCTTCTTTCTTCCTGCGCCGAAAAATTATATGCCCTCCAACCTCGCTCTGATACCACTTGTTGAGAAATTAGGGCGAAGAAAAATATGAATTGACACAAATCCAGAAGAACACAAAAGATTTAACGAGGTTCGACAAAGATGCCTACGTCCTCGGGAGCAGAGCAGCGAATTCCTTTCAATATTCAGAAAAAAGATTATAGAATTTGGGATAACACCTAGGGTTACATACAAACCTATTTATAACCCTAGAAAACCTTAGAGTACAATATGTAATTACCAAATTACCTATGTACCTCACCCCCAACTCACATAAGGAAACTCCCCTGATTTGGACAAAATCTTCCGCTCTACTCCGCTCAAGAATCTGTCCATTTATGGTATATGAGCCACATCCAACAATAAGAAACTGAAGTAATTCTCAAAAATCAAATTTAAGAGTATAACCAAATAATTATTGGGTAATGTGGAGATCCGATCCACCACAATTCAATTAGCTTTCTAATTAAGAATCCACCTACTGCTTATATATCGCTCACCTACCACATCCCACCTACTGCTCACATATCTCCCACCTACCGCTCTTCTAGTTTCTATGAATAGCCTCTTATTGCTTGTCATAAACAAGTCAAGTTAAGTTCTCTAAGAGAGAAAGAGAGAGAAGAAGAGAGAGGAAGAGAAAGAAGAAATTAGAGATTTTCTTGTAAACGCGAGGCGCTCGACGATGTAATTCCTCTAAGAAATAATATTCTATGCAGCTTCGTGAACATGGGCAAATTTACCGAACCACGTAAATTTGTGTGTCGCTCTAGTATTTCTTCTGCGTGCAATTTTTATCGTTCTATTTTTCGTTTTATTGTCGTCGTTTTTCACAACAACTGGTATCATAACTTTGGTTCAGATCTAAAGAAGAACGATAGACGGAGACGAAATGATGACATTTGTGATCGAGAAGTTCAATGACACAAACATTGAAATCAACATTTTCTCACAACTCTTGACTGTCATTTCCAATAATGTTGCTATAATGACTTTACATATAAAGTAAAAATTATTTGCCAATATAAATTTTACATTCTTAACCCCATTATTTGAGCATTACTATTTACACAAACTCTCCTTCTATTAATGATTGTTCTTAACTTGGTGACCTATGTAAGGTGCAAATTAAAATACAATAATACAATAATAATAATAATAAAATAATAATCTCACTACGTACGCATTTGAATATATATCTTTATGGCATATTTAGTTATAAAAAAAAAAGAGCAAAGTTAATAATCAAATAACTAATAATTAAAATTATCAGCACTAGCACAGAAAATGAAAACCAACGTAATCGGGGCGGCAAGCTCTGCTCCATCAATTTACTAATTCAGAAAGCAGATGCACGCAGAGTTCGTCGTCCCCCCCCCCAATTCTCTCTCGCTCTCTCTATATAACCATAAAAGGTCTACCTTGAAATGCAGTTCACAATAACAAGCAGAACAGCAACCGAAGCGCCCAACTTCACAGAGAAAAATGAATCCATTTTTCTCCGTCCTGCTAATCACCACCGCTCTTTTCGCTGCCTCCCATGCCGGCGACATAGCCGTCTACTGGGGTCAATCCGACGGCGAAGGATCCCTCTCCGACGCCTGCTCCACCAAAAACTACGCCTTTGCCATCATCTCCTTTCTCTGCGTCTTCGGCAATGGCCAGACACCCGTCCTCAACCTCGCCGGTCACTGCGACCCCTCCTCTGGANTCTTTTCGCTGCCTCCCATGCCGGCGACATAGCCGTCTACTGGGGTCAATCCGACGGCGAAGGATCCCTCTCTGACGCCTGCTCCACCAAAAACTACGCCTTTGCCATCATCTCCTTCCTCTGCGTCTTCGGCAACGGCCAGACACCCGTCCTCAACCTCGCCGGCCACTGCGACCCCTCCTCCGGCGGCTGCACCGGCCTATCCGACGACATCCACTCCTGCCAATCCAAGGGCGTGAAAGTCCTCCTCTCCATTGGCGGCGGCGCTGGATCCTACCTCCTCACCTCCCAACACGATGCTCGCCAGGTGGCTGACTATATCTTCAACAACTACTTAGGCGGCCACTCCTCATCCCGACCGCTCGGCAACGCGGTGCTCGACGGAGTGGACTTCGACATTGAGGGAGGCAGCCCGGACCACTACGACGACCTCGCTAAATACCTTTCCTCCTACACCAAACAGGGGAAGAAGGTGCACCTAACGGCGGCGCCGCAATGCCCTTATCCGGATGCTTGGGTTGGCAAAGCGCTCGACACCGGTCTGTTCGACTACGTTTGGGTTCAGTTCTACAACAACCCCCCGTGTCAGTTTTCGGAAAATCGGCCGAGAAATCTCGAGGATGCTTGGAACCAATGGACGAAGGGGATTCAGGCGAAGCAGTTCTTTCTGGGCTTGCCGGCGGCGCCTGATGCCGCTGGAAGCGGGTTCATTCCGACGCATGAGCTCACATCTCAGGTGCTTCCGGTACTGAAGGGGTCCAGCAACTACGGCGGGGTGATGCTGTGGTCAAGGTACTATGACATAAAGACCGGCTACAGCCGCGCCATTCGTTCCTCTGTATGAGGAAAAATTATTCTATCAGGCAACTATCCAATCAGTGCATTACAGTGAGGTCCACTTATCATGTGACAAGTACTTACTAGACTGGACACAAATTTAAGCCCGATGTCCTGATAGAATAAACGCTCCCGTTTGAGATCATACATATACATACAAAAAGTAAAGTGTTTTAATGTTTGTGTGAGGTTGCTATGGTTTGCTTATGAATGTTTTCCGTGTGTGAGGGGTTGGAATGTATTGTATATTATTGTATACATGTTATATAATAGTGTACAGTAATATTGTATATAGAGTCGAGATGTAATATTTTCTTATTTTGCAGTGTCAATGCTTGCTTCCATTGTGCTTGACATATGTTGGAATATATATATAATTGCTTTGCTTTAGATGTTTCTATTCATTTATGAGATATTTCATCTATGGCTTCAATATATGATGATATGCTTAATCCATGCAACACACATTAGAAAAACAAGAGCTTACAAGATGTAAGGCAAAATTAAAATATTGAAGGGTTTAGAACTTTCATATTATCAAGACAAATTTAAAACTGTTATAAATATAATTATTAAATTAAGATATATTAAATATTAAATAATTATTAAGTATTTATGTTTATGAAGCAGTGGTTTCATTGGTTCTTCTAGTTAATATTAAAGAAGATTCTATTGTGAGGGTTTGGATGTGCAACTTGAGCATCATTACATATAGACATACAATCTTATACTTTTCATAAGAAAATTTTTAATAATATTTTATACATAAAATCATAGCATTATTGATATATTAGAATATAGGGCTGTAAATGGGCCGAGCTTGAGCGAGCTCAGGTTTGGCTCGTGTTCGGCTTGTTCGAAATCGGCTCGTGTTCGAAACTGGCTCATGAACAGTGTGTTCGTGTTCGACTCGATTTAAATATTTGTGTCCATGTTCGGCTTGAAATTGGCTAAGTAAAATTAAACTGAGAAAATAAATGTAAAGTGCTGGATTCGAACCTGGACTATATGATTGGAAAAGAAGACACATAACCTCTTTACCAAACGAGCAATTACATTTTAAACTTAGATATAAATATATATAATATATTATTATATAAAGAATATATGTAATATATTACTATATAATATATATATATATATATATATATATATATATATATATATATATATATATATATATATATATATATATATATATATATATACTCA
>JXCR01056493.1:80300-110499 GCA_002079205.1 Phalaenopsis hybrid cultivar | reverse complement strand
AGGCCAACATGGGTGATATTTTATGCGCCTTACAAATAGATGTCCTCTCATCTAATGGGGGATATGACTCTCCCTGCTCTCGCCGGCCATTTCTTTTACCCTCAACCTCCAATCAACAGGAAAACTAAGAATTCAGGTTGGGTGAGCTAACCCAACCTTCTCTTCCGAAACTCTTCCGAGTTATATGAATCCACGAACGATACGAGACCTTACGTCCTAAAAAGATCCAACATAAACATAAGAGATTGTATATTAATGAAGATATTTTATAATAATTTTGAAGTTAATAGATGTAAAACTTCAATGCTTATTATTATTATAAATGAAGATATTTTAATACTTATTACACTGATTGGTGAGCTGGTTGAGGACGGGAGTCTGGCCGTTGCCAAAGACGTAGAGGAAGGCTATGAGGACGAAAGCATAGTTTTTAGTGGCGCAGGTGTCCGAGAGGGTTCCTTCGTTGTCCATTGCGCCCCAGTAGATGGCTATTTTGCCGGCTCCTGCGGTGGCGAGGAGGGCAATTGTTATGAGCAGAAAACAGAAAACTTTCTTCATTCTTTTGCTTAAAACTGCTTGGGTTCGTTGATGGTGAACCATATTTGAAGGCTTTTATATACTTTTTTTGAAGGTGATGATTAATAATTGGGGAGTGAAGACGACTGCAGTCCTCTGCAGCTGAGCTTTCTTTAAGGATCTTGCCGCGCAGATTACGCTGCTTCTACTTAGTTTTTTATGGAGTTGTAAAATTTCAATTTGTTAAGGGACTATGAATTTTCTTGAATGTGAATGATTGGAGGGAGCGGTTACTTGGATGCAAGTTTACGCACTTAGGATTGTTTATCCATTCGACTTGATGAAGTTGAGAATTTCATTATTGAATGATAGATCATTGTCACTGTTGGCTTCCTGAAACTATCCACTGACAGGTCTAGGAAAAATACTGATTTGAATATAATTGAATTATATATATTTCATGTTTGGTTAAACTACCTTTTGGATGCTTATGCGTTTTCAAAACACTGAAAACAGCGTTTTCACACCGCAATAACTTTCTGGGAACGATCTGACTTTTTCATATAAAAAATAAAAAATTGTAATATTCACCGCGCCTATCTTATCAGTAGATTATTTTTAATTAGCTTATCAGCAGATTATTCAAGAATCTGCAGCTGCTCCAAATAGACCCTAATGGGGTATGTTTGGCGCAGCTGCAGGAAGCTGCTGCGGGGAAGCTAACTGTCTGTTTGTTCCGGCAGTGTGAAAACAAATGTGAGGCAGCTGTTTCTGAAAAATTGATCATTCTGCCCTTGTTTAGTAAAACTGTTTAAAACAGAACCGTAAACGCCATATATTTTTTTATTTTAGAAGATTTCAACCAGAGGAAGTCCTAGAAAGTTTTTTCTAGCTTTTTGTTAGGGGATGGAGCGAACATCGTGGAGGACAATGACGAAGCGATATACACATTTAACAACAATCTATAGTAGTAATATTATATTTTTAGGTGTTAAATCATAATAGCAAGATGAGTTTTCACTGATATGCATGTAAACATTTTTCTATTAAATAATTGAAAGTTTTATATATATATTTTTTTCATTAATTAACTATTAAATAAATATATTTAAATTTATCTAATTATAATTAATATGATAATTAATTATTGGTTTATAATCAATTAAATTAATAAGATTTAACTTTAATAAAGTTAAATTAATATCACAATAAAAAACCCTCACCTGCATCCCCCATCACTTGCCTTTCTCTGGCTGAAGCCCTCGCCCATGTATTTCCCCCTCTACCGGTTTCGTTGAAACCCATAGCCTTCGAACCTCACGTTCTCCTCCTCTGAGTCGAGACTACACCATCTTCTTCTATCAACGCTATCTTCCTCCCAAATAGCTTGATCGCCGGTTCTCTCCCATCAGACATTTATTTTTGTGTCGTAAGCTTTGTCTTCTACCTTGAGTCCCCAAATAGAGCAGCGGGTCGGCGGCATCGAGCAAGCGCAGGCTTCGAGGGGCATGGCAGCTTCTAGGGCTTCGCAAGGTATCACGGGACAAAGAGGTCAAAGCCGATCGAGAACGCGGGGCCGCGGGGTCGATCCCGCGGCCCACGTTCCGCCTATTCTAGCGGAAACGCAACATCCAAGCGAAATTTTTTTATCAGCTTACCGGTTTGGGGCCGCCCCACGCATAATACGCGGCCCCAAACAGAGCCTAAATTTTTTATTCAGTCGATTAGTAGGGGATTTGAATCAGAAGTAATTTGATGGAGTTTAATCATATATTACTTCGATTATTTTGTATTAAAATTATTTGCATAATTAGATCATACTATCAATTAAATATTCAAATATATAGTATATAAGTTTTCTTGTTATAGTAATGGGATTTATTGTCAATGGAGGATTACAATTTACTTCATTTGGTGTTAACACACAATGTTCCTATTGGCGTTGTCATTCTTGTTGATGGGGTTCAATGATCCAGTTAGTGTTGGTATGGTTGGTAAAGATGGACAGTTTTTTTAGTGGCATTGGAGGGATTGATGTTGCAAGCGTCAATAATAATAATATTCTTATTTGCTTTTTTCACCGTATTTGCGACAAGCAACTGTCTAATTTTCATTGATGAGTGTTGTATACAAGAGATACATCAGCACAAATCTCAAGATAATCAGACGACTCAGAAGGAAAGGATGATCCATTGCATGATCAATCGTCCGCAGCTATCAACTACGGATGGTTGCCAGACGATCGACAGATCAAACGCCGACGACGAAAATATGGAAAGAATGACCTGGGGGATTAGATGCCGACAATCGCATCAAAAGACTTTGTCCCTTAGTACGACGATCAGCTTCCTTCGAACCTGTAGTCATATGGCTTTACCCCAGTTCAAGTATCGAGGAGTAAACACGAAACTGGCGGTCGACGAGCTTCTCATCGTCCGGATGAGTCGACCTACCTTATTGTATTTAGTATTCTTGTAATTTATCAAAAGATCCCTCGAAAAGTTAATGATGAAGGGGTAGATCTACAATTTTATGGGATCATTGCTCTATGATTATAAATAGAGGGTCATCATAATGAAAATTTTATGCACTCTTTACAGTTCATTATTGTTACTTCTTTCTCTTCCTTGTACACTCTATTCCTTGGGTGTGTTTCCTGAACACTTTTGGATTCAACATCCTTTTAGGTACGGTGTGGAACCGTATCGTCAACAAGAAGAGGAGCGCACCATCAATAATAGGACAAAGAAACCAGTCAAAGAAACTTAGTAGAAGCAGTTTGTACCAAAAAAATTATGGAAGAATTCGTTCAACAAGGATTACAAAACTTGAGAGCTCAGATCACTAATCAAATGACATGCCAATTTGCAAAAATACTAAATGAGGTTGCAGCCCTGGGGCGGCCACAATCCCGGGAGGAGATCAGGCTCAACACGAAGGGGAATGGCCAACGAACGATGGAAGGAGGATTAACCATCCATTGGAGAGGATCGAAGAGGTATTGTACCGGGAGAATGCCGGGTTGGCCCCTGTGTAGGTAAGGCATCGAAACTTGGATGAACCGAAGCATTGCAAAACCCAGAGGATGCTTTCTCTCTGCGAGTCTCTGGCGCTGACCCCCGATAAAATTAAACTACTTGCGTTGGAGCCATACAAGGGATGATTGAACCCCAATGACAGAAGAGTGGAGGCGGTTGAAGGCGGAGGCAGTAAGAGGCAACCATAGCAGGAAAGAGATGACATCCGAAAGGCGACCACAGCTGGAAGGAGACGATGTACGAAAACTGGAGTTGAAGACCATCAAAATGAGCATCGGTGACCGGAAGGCGGCAGCCTGAAGGTGGCGGTGGCTGACAGGCGGTGATGACTGGAGACGACGATGCAGGAGGCTGGGCTGCAACTCCCTCTTATCCATGCTTTGCTCTCTCTAGCTCTGAGTCTCTGTCCCCTCTCATGAGGGGCTTGGGGCTCTATTTATATAATCTAAATTACAAACAGGGCAGAAATCAAAACACTCTTGATATATTGGTCGGGAGAGATCCCCTCAATTTGATGGAGTTTCATGGACGTTTAACTGCCTGAATGATATCGGAGTCGAGTGATCTTAAGCTTATTAGATTCGTCTCACTAAGATGAATATAAAAATGCAATATCTGATACTTGTTTGACCTTTCAACTATGTCTGAAAAACCTTCAAAAATTAGTTTATTGACTTGATTTGGGCTAGATTTGACTCAAATTGGATTGATCTTAGCGTCGTTGGGTCTATCTCATTGGTACAATCAGTTTGACTATAAGTTTGCTGGAATCAGTTGTCTCGATAAATTTTTATTGAAGTTTGAATATTTATTACTGTAAGATTTGTATCTNCCAGGGGAATGGCCGGCAAACGATGGAAGGATGATGAACCATCCATTGGAGAGGATCGAAGATGTACTGTACCTGGGCAATGTCGGGTTGGCCCCTGTGTAGGAAAGACATCGAAACTTGGGTGAATCGAAGCATTGCAAAACCCAGAGAACGCTTTCTCTCTGCTAGTCTCCGACGCTGACCCCTGAGAAATTTAAACTCTTGCATTGGAGCCATACAAGGGACAATTGAACCCCAAAGACAGAAGGGTGGAGGCGGTCGAAGGTGGAGGCGGTAAGAGGCAACGATAGCAGGAAGGAGATGACGCCGAAAGACGACAATGACTGAAAGGAGACAATGTACGGATACTGGAGACGAAGACCATCAAAACGAAACAATGATGACCGGAAGGCAGCGACCTGAAGGTGGCGGTGGCTGGCAGGTGGCGCTGACTGGAGACGACGATGCAGGAGGCTGGGCTGCAGCTCCCTCTTATCCAGGCTTTGCTCTCTCTGGCTCTGAGTCTCTGTCCCCTCTCATGAGGGGCTTGGGGCTCTATTTATATAATCTAAATTACAAATAGGGCAGAAATCAAAATACTCTTGATCTATTGGCCGGGAGAGATCCCCTCAATCGGATGGAATTTAATGGACGTTTAACTGCCTTAATGATGTCGGAGTTGCGTGATCTTAAGTTTATTAGATTCGTCTCACTGAGACGACTATAAAAATGCAATATTTGATACTTGTTTGACCTTTCAACTATGTCTGAAAAACTTCCAAAAATAATTTATTAACTTGATTTGAGTTTGATTTGACTTGAATTGACTTGATCTTAGCGTCGTTGGGTCCATCTCATCGGTACAGCCAGTTTGACTATAATTTTCCTTGAATCAGTTGTCTCGATAAATTTTTATTGAAGTTTGAATATTTATTTCTATAAGATNTCGACCGGCCTTATTGTATTTAGTATTCTTGTAATTTATCAAAAGATCCCTCGAAAAGTTAATGATGAAGGGCAGATCTGCAATTTTATGGTGTCATTGCTCTATGATTATAAATAGAGGGTCTTCGTAATGAAAATTTTACGCACTCTTTACAGTTCATTATTGTTACTTCTTTCTCTTCCTTGTACACTCTATTCCTTGTGTGTGTTTCCTGAACATATTTGAATTCAACATTCTTTTAGGTACAGTGTGAAACCATATCGTTAGCAAGAAGAGGAGCGCGCCAACAATAATAGAAGGGAGAAACCAGTCAAAGAAACCTAGTGGAAGCAGTTTATACCAAAGAATTTATGGAAGAATTCGTTTAACAATGACTACAAAACTTGAGAGCTCAGATCACTAATCAAATGACACGACAATTTGCAAAAATACTAAACGTGGTTGCAGCNTATATATATATATATAGGTTAAACAAATGGAGAACAAGCTATTTTTCCATGCAATTTTGATGTCGTCAATCATTCCCGGGACAGCCATTAGATTTTCTAGTAATACAATTGCATAATTATTAATTTTATTAATTATTATAATATTAATATCAATAAATAAATTCTGGGGGATTTTAATACATAAAACATTACGGTTTACAAATTCCACACGTAATAAACTATATTATTTTTATATAGAGCATAAAAAACATGAAAATAAAATAAATTAAAAGCACAGCTTCTTCTAAAACTTATTTCACGGGGCCCATCTTGTTCGTATTGCCTAATCAGCCTGTTCTTATTCTTACTCAACTTCATCTTGGNTGGGGGATTTTAATACATAAAACATTACGGTTTACAAATTCCACACGTAATAAACTATATTATTTTTATATATAGCATAAAAAAACATGAAAATACAATAAATTAAAAGTACAGCTTCTTCTAACACTTATTTTACGGGGCCCATCTTGTTCGCATTGCCTAATCAGCCTGTTCTTATTCTTACTCAACTTTGATTTTACTCAATTTCATCCTTTGAAAAAAGTAAATTTAATTTGGGCTTTTAATTGAGCCCATAATTTAGAATAGTCTATAAAAAATTTTAGAGACTTATTTTATGAAGAATATTTTAGAAGATTCTAAAGATATATTTAAAAGGAATGTTTTTGAGAATTCTAGAATATGTAATTAATGACTTTCGTAATGTAAAAAAGGAGAATATTTTAGAGGGTCGATAGTAGTCATTGGATTAAAATGTGTTGGCACAATTCTAATGGGTTGTCACTGGTATAGATATGATCGATGTTTTTGAGTTTTGTACCAAGAAGAATCAAGAAGTGTAAGGGTCAAATAAAAGCGAGTTTTTGAAGTGGTCATCTTCTCTTACAATAGTCTCTTATCTTTCAACAAAGTGGTATCAGAATCAAAGTTCGTTTCTAGAGAGATGACGAGCAACGATATGATCACATTCCAAATCCCAACGCTCAACAATAACAACTTTGACAATTTGAGCATCAAGATGAATGTCTGTCTTGCAGTACAAGATGTATGAGAGATGATAGGGAAAGGCTACAATGAGCCACAAGATGAGTAAAGTCTATCCAAAACCTCAAAAGGATAGTTTAAGATATTTGAAGAAGAGAGACAAGAAAGTTCTCTATCTAATAGTTCAAGGATTAGATGATGATGTTATCGAGAAGATTTCCTATGCGGAGTCTGCGAAAGAGGCATGGGAGAAGCTTAAAACCACTCATAAAAGAGTGGAGCAAGTCAAGGAGGTGCATCTCCAAACATTAAGAGGTGAGTTTGAAGACTTACATATGAAAAAAGTTGAAGTCGTCTTCAATTATTTTACTAGAGTCTTAGCAATTACTAATCAATTAAAAAGAAATTGGGAGAAGGTAGATGACGTTAAGCTGGGTGTACAAAGCAAAGATGAATGACAAAGGAGAAGTCGAGAAATAAAAAATAAGATTAGTAGCGAAATGTTACAACCAAATAAGTGGCATCGACTATGATGAGATATTTGCTCTTGTTGCTTGACTTGATACTATAAGGTTAATTATTCCTTTGACAACTCAAAATAGGTGGAAAATACATCAAACAGATGATGGAGATTAGATGTAGTTTTGAAGCCTTTCTAAATGGAGTCATTGAAGAGGAAGTCTACATTCAACAATCATCGGGATATAAAGACAAGGTTTTGAAGCTGAAGAAGGCTCCCTACAGGTTAAAACAAGCACCTAGGGCAAGGAAAAACTGCATCGACAAGTATTTCCTTTAGAATAACTTCATCAAATGTCCTTATGAACATGCCCTCTAAATTAAAGTTAATGGTGGGGATATTTTGATAGTGTGCTTGTCTGTTAATGACTTGATTTTCATTGGAAGTAATCTAAGTGTGTTTAAAGAATTCAAGAGAGCGGCGACTATGGAGTTAGAGATGACAAGCATTTAACAAATGGTGTACTATCACAACATTGAAATTAAGCAAAAAAGATGAAGGAATATTTATTTCTCAAGAAAGCTATGGAAAATAAATACTCAAGAAATTCAATATGAATGATTGCAACCCCATAAGCACTCCAATGGAATGTGGAGACGAGTTGTCCAAGCATTGGAATGATGAAATAGTTAATCCAATTTTTTTCAAGAGCTTGGTCGGAAGCTTGTGTTACCTGAGTTGCACCAGGCCAACATCTTCTATGCTGTTGGAATTGTCAGTCGTTATGTGGTAGTGCCAACTACTATTCACTTGAAGGCCGCTAAGAGGACACTTCGTTATTCAAAGGTACGATCGACTTTGTCTTATTCTATTACTCATCAACTGATTTTAACTAGTCGAATATAGTGATAATGACCGGGCTAGAGACTTGGACGAGAGAAAAAGCACTATATGGTTCGTGTTCTATATATGAGACATTGTTTATACTTAGATGTCAAAAAAACAGCCAATTGTTACTCTTTTTACATGTGAAGCTGAGCATGTTGCTGCAACAACATGTGTTTGTCATGCAATTTAGCTTCCAAATTTGTTTAAGGAGTTAAGATTATCACAAGAAGAGCCAATAAAGATTTGTGTTGATAATAAATTAGCTATCACTTTTGCTAAGAATCCTGTCTTTTTTTATCGAAATAAACATATGAACACACGCCATCAGTTCATTAGAGACACATCACGAGAAAGCATGTGCAAATAGAGCAAGTGAAGACTCATGATCAAATAGCTGATATATTCACCAAGCTGCTCAAATATGAAGATTTTATTAGAATAAGAAGATTTCTTCAGATGACAAATCAAGTTTAAGAGGGGGTGTTGAAAAAAGTAAACTTAATTTAATTTGGGCTATTAATTGAGTCCATAATCTAGAATAGTCTTTAGAAAATTCTGTAGACTTGCTTTATGAATAATGTTTTTACGGTGTGTTTTAGAGAATTATAGAATATGTAATTAATGACTTTTGTAGCAGAAAAAAGGAGAATATTCTAGTGAGTCAGTAGTAGTCATCGGATTAAAATGTGTTGGTGCAATCTTAATGGGTTGTCACTAGTCTAAATAGATGTGGTGCGTTTGAGTTTTGTATCAAGTAAAACCAAGAAGTGTGAGAGTGAAATAAAAGTGAGTTTTTCAAGTGTTCCGCTTCTGTTCTTAGCATTTCTCCTCTTACAATTGTCTCTTATCTTCCAACACAATCTTCACCCCAGTTGGCCTAATTGACCTCACTTGATCCTAGTGGCCCTATTCTTAATTGATTTCATTCATAATCATACATTGCATTTTCACTTATCATACGCAGCTCATCCATTAATTGTCTAATGAGATATATTAAAGAATTTAAAGTGCTAAATTATATAAATAATAAATTTAAATGTTAAACATGTAAATATTCATATTGAGTCCTGAATATAGGTATAACCTTATACAATTTATTAATAAACAATCATATTCATTTTTTATTTTAGTTAATTTGTGCTTGTATATCCAAAAATAATTTTCTTTAAGTAACATAAAAGCCCAAATACTAAACGAGTCTCATGGGTTTAATGGAATAAGCGTACAAACCATTAACTTAATGGCGTAATGCTAACCAGTCCAATCATAATCGTTAGTTGTATGTTTAGAAGCGACAAGCAGCAGAGCTTCTTGTCACTCAAAAGGACCCCACAAGTACCTTTGAAGCTCGTCAGCATTCTCGCGAGTTCATTTCAACAGGCTCGCTTAGATAAAGTTTTCAAACGAGTTTGGAATAAGTACATGATATTTGTGACTAAGCTCCTCCAATTGAGCCTGATCACATTGCTCGAGTACTTATTCATAGCTTCCCTTAACTATTTGAACTTTCCCACCAACCTCATTGACAATTATCTATTTAGTCCATTGAGCTTGACGTGCAATTCTTCTTGACATAAGGAAAGATAACTTCAATTTGTCAACACATATATCATCATTTATTAATAACATGACAATCCAAACCAACAGCCGTGTCAAAAATGATTTGCTTAGGCTCCATACTATACGACCTACAACCTAGTTTTATATTTCATTCTTCAGATTAATCTTTATAACATATAAATAAGAAGAAAAAAAAAACACGATTGGACCCTGGACCCTAAAAAAAAAAAAATCGTTGATTGTCTCTCAAAAAAAATCTTTCTATCTTCTTCTCACATCTTCCATAAGATCTCTCATGTATTGTACGACTTCACAAATTATATAGAATCATAAAACCCACAAGGATTCAAAGGTGCTTATTTAAAATTTTATAAAATTTCTATTATCAAACAAAGTCTTTTATCATGTAGGGAATATATTCGGATGTACGTGTAATATTATTGTACAAAAAACTCGTATGTACCTCAACTCCATGAAAAATTATTCCATACGGATCGGTCACCGCACACAACTTGTGTGCGGTGTCTGATCCTGACCGTAAATCACCTGATTTACGATTTCGGTGGGCCTCACCTAAATTTTTTTTTTTAAAAAAAATTGAAATAATCCTGACCGTAGATCATCTTGAGATCATCTTGATCTACGATCAGGATCAGACATCACATACAGAGATACATGCAGTATGCGTACGCAATAATTTCTCAACTCTATAACTAAATAATTAAACAAACACCAAACAGGAGTTTGGCGCCGGGGTGCCGTAACGGAGTACTCCTCCATGCGCGGCTTCTTTTCCCCGCAAGTGGTAAACGAAGTCGTCACACCATTCCGCCATTGTCGCGGCCCCCACCGAACCACTAAAGCCACCGACCACTCCATCTTTCTCCCACCATCCTGTCTAGCACTAACTCTCTCTCTTCCCCCATCGTTTTCCTTCTCAGCGTTATCTTCCGGCCCAGCTCCCATGGAGATTATTTGCACTGCTGCCTACCTTCTCCCTCTTCGTCTCCTCGCTTTCCTCCTTAACTTAACCCTTAAGAAAACGCTCTCACTCCCTCTTTTGCTCCTATAAATATTTAAAATCGAGCTCAGAGAAACGAATTAATCTGGCTAATTTTGCAGAGGAAACGAAAAGGCTGCAGCTTTTTTAACCCGTTTCCAAGTTCCCTTTCCTGTCGGATATGTTCTCTTCCTCTCTCTTGAAATCCATTTCGGTCAGTGAAGCGGTAGGATCGTTCCTATTCTTTTTTCTCCTCCTCTTCTCCCGCCNCGTCACACCATTCCGCCATTGTCGCGGCCCCCACCGAACCACTAAAGCCACCGACCACTCCATCTTTCTCCCGCCACCCTGTCTCGCACTAACTCTCTCTCTTCCCCCATCGTTTTCATCCTCAGCGTTATCTTCAGGCCCAGCTCCCATGGAGATTATTTGCTACTGCTGCCTACCTTCTCCCTCTTCGTCTCCTCGCTTTCGTCTTTAACTTAACCCTTAAGAAAACGCTCTCACTCCCTCTTTTCCTCCTATAAATATTTAAAATCGAGCTCAGAGAAGCGAATTAATCTGGCTAATTTTGCAGCGGAAACGAAAAGGCTGCAGCTTTCTTAACCCGTTTCCAAGTTCCCTTTCCTGTCCGATATGTTATCTTCCTCTCTCTTGAAATCCATTTCGGTCAGTGAAGCGGTGGGATCGTTCCTATTCTTTTTTCTCCTGCTCTTCTCCCGCTTCCTTCGCCTTGCATTCACAAATCGCTGAATCAGAGCAGAAGAGACATGGGACTGAGCTCGAAGCAAGTTCCAGTAGATATCCATAACTGGCCGCAGGTAATTAGTTCTAAAGGAGAGATTTTTATTTTATTTTTGAAGTTTTTTATATCGATTCTTTTCAATTTCAAGCTTACTGATCATCTGATAAGGTTCTGTTAAGGGTGGATTGGAATTTCCGAAGCCAAAGGGGCAAGAAGAAAAGAGNAAGGAGAGATTTTTATTTTATTTTTGAAGTTTTTTATATCGATTCTTTTCAATTTCAAGCTTACTGATCATCCGATAAGGTTCTGTTAAGGGTGGATTGGAATTTCCGAGGCCAAAGGGGCAAGAAGAAAAGAATAGCGCTCCTCTGCTAAAGTGTCCTCGTTGTGAGTCCACAAACACCAAGTTCTGCTACTACAACAACTACAGCCGCTCGCAGCCGCGCCATTTTTGCCGTGCTTGCCGCCGCCATTGGACCGAAGGCGGTACTCTGCGCAACATACCCGTCGGCGGCAGCCGCAAGAATAAACGCCGAAAGACTACTCCCACCACCACTTCATCCGTCAGCACCTCTGCTGCAAATCCTATAGCGCCAGTAATCGAAGAGATGAAAGGCTCCATCTTTCCAAATATTCTCCGTCAGACAATGCTCCTCCCTCCGCCGCCGCCGCCGCAATCTCCGACCATCGATGGATTGAACGGTTTATTTAGCACTTCGCTGCCAAATACTTCTCTAATGTTTATGGAAGATTTGAACGGCATGAGTTCCGGCTTGGTTTCGCCTTCGTGTTCCTTCTCCTCTCAGTATAGCTGGAGGGGGGTTCAAGGCGTCGGCGGTGGATGCAAGGATTGTCTTTTGGGAACGATGGATGCTACAACGGCGAGTACTTGGGAAATGCAGGAGACGGGTTTTCCGGCGAGCTATTGGGATTATTGGGATGGTGGCTCCGGCGATTTGAACGATGCAGATGCGGGGAAGGTGGATCCTCTGCTTCCATAGTGACGCGCCAAGGCGCCGCCTTTAAATGGTCCGAGGTAAATCCCAGCATACGAGGTTTTAACCTCGGATGATGTAGGTATATTAAAAATACTTTTATCCTTGTTAAAATGAGGACGGCGACCATTAGTCCGCGACGTCTTGTTTGAAGGCGTAGTTCTCTCTTGTTGTCTTTTGCCCTGATAATTGTTGAGGCAAGTGGGTGGCTAATGAGCTTGGATTATGCAGAGTAACTGTCTGAAAATATTTTATAAAATAAAATTTAAAATTTAGCTTTATTTTAAATTAGTACTTAAAAAAAAAATTCATTTCTTAGTCTCAATGAGATATTTGCTTGGGACTAAGAAATTGGCCCTAAAATTTTCATCATTAGGACTACTAGAATTCAAATTTGCACTTCTATAAACTCTGTGCCTAAAAAGGTCCTGTCCAAATAGTCCATGACTATTTGTTCACAAACAAAATCTCAATTGATATATTTTTTTTCATATTTGATCATATTTTTAATAATTTGATCTTATGCAAATACATACATGAATTTGACCTCGCCAAATTATAAAAAGTTAGCTCATATATAATTTGATTGGGGGAGAGAATCACGGGAAAAAAAAAATTAAGAAGAAGCGTAAAGCCCCTCGAGGCATTTTATATAACCTATTATTAAAATTAATTTATTCATTCTGAAATTTGATGCAACACTAACACCACAAATTTTCTAGCAATTATCACATTGACGCCGCCTATGGGGAGTGAAGTCCTGTTCGACGTTGTCTTTAATGCTAAGACATTGAGCTCCTGCTTTGTTTCCTACTGATGTACATCATCCAACTGGCGAAGAAACCTCCTTTACATCTTTAGTCCGAAGATTTCTTCAATGTAGGGGGAAACATTTATTGTAATCTCGAAAGATCGTTCACGTTAACGTCTCGGGCATGATTGTAGCTTGGTTGTCTTCTCACATCTTATTCAAACACAAAGTCTTTCGTAACTTCTTCCATGCTTGAAGGCAACCCTCACTGTAGTCTCGAAATGTCGTTTAATGTCATGGGCACAACTGTGGTAGGATAGTCATCCCACATTTCATTCAGACAATAAGGCTTTGAAAACCACTCCTAGACAGGGGACAATCTTTGTCGCAAATAACGCTTCCTCAGCTCCCCCTCACAATATTAGAGTTTTGCTTCAACTTGATCAAGAAGCTAATTTCTTCAAGGCTTGATACATGGGATGCTTTACAAGCTCACATGGAATACACCCTTGCTGGGGGCAAAAGAATCAAAAGCAGCAACTAACGAGTTGTCAAACATTATTTTTGAATATGACTGCAACTATATTTCTAAAAAAAATATATGGCCCATTGAGACCTACGCCCGAGTCTCAAGAAAAGCAGAGCATCTCTGACACTTTAGTCTAGGCTAAATCGATCCCAAGGGGACTCGATTAAATCGATCCCAAGGGGACTCGATTTGACCTCTTACATTAAAAGCTGCAATTATCAAGCAAAAGTTTCGACATACAACTTTGGATAGTCTCGAAAGGTCGTTTAATGTCATGGACACGCCTGTGGTAGAATAGTCATCCCACATTTTATTCAGACAACAAGACTTTGAAAACCACTCCTAGACAGGGGACAATTTTCGTCGCAAATAACGCTTTCTCAATGCCCTCACCGACTAGCAACAGTTTGTTCTGCTGTGATAGCTTATATAAAGTGTCACAAAAATCAAATCTAATCTCGCCCAAACCTGCTTTTATACGAAGTTAACACTCAATGCTTATGTATATAAATAACAAAATTGTAATACATACCACTTAATGCTACATTTATATATACAAATAGCTATCACATAATTTTATGCATATGCATTCCTAACGCTTAAACTTCAAATATTAAATACATACCACTGAAATCTTATGCGTATACATTCATAACACTCAAACTTCAAATGTTACATATCAAAATTTAAAAAAGGTAAAAAAAAAAAGAGAGCCAAGTTACCTTTTCTGATCCTCTCAAAACCGGCGATGGGCTAGGGTCGCGACGGAGTTTCGGTGGTGGGAGAGAGGTATGGTTACCGACGAAGAGGAGGTGTGGTGACCAGTGGTGACGAGAGGGAGGAGAGGAGATGCTAGCGGTTTTACTTTCGCTGGAGGGAGAAGAGGTGACGGGGTCATGGTGTGCGAAGAAGAAAATGAATTGGAAGACACGGGATGGATTTCCCAAGTCTATTGCGTTGGATTTATGTCTACTTTGCATTGGAATTTTTTCGATATTTTTTCGCAAATCTTTTGCATCGATTTATTTGACGCAAATCAAACGCAAAAAAAACCGTCACTACACCATTAATTTTGTTGTTGTTTGTGCCAAATATTCAGACACAAACCTGACGCAAATTATGATGCAAATCGAATAAACTTATGTTCACTGTAAAGCAATCGCAAAATCCAACACAAATTTTTGTGTGTAAAATTTCAGACGCAATTTTTTTATGCTAATTCAAAACTCTCTTGTAGTGATATGACAACCGAGCTAAAAGACTCTTTTTTATACCTAAACTATCATGTAATATTTCTGAAAAAGCTAGGACAAGCATGTAATTGTGCACCATTGCCTACAAAAAAAATGGGTTATTTTTACATTTAAAGTCTTAATTAAAAGAGTAGTTCTTTATAGCACGCGCACACACATACTCTTTCTCAAATTCTATGCTTAATTTTTCAAAAAATTATTCCATACGGACATCACATGCAAAAAATCTCCACCGTCCATCATTAAAAATAAAAAATAAGAAAAATTGGGCCCACCAAAATATATATTTGCCTTGATGAACGGTGTAGATTGGACATCGTATGCATTTCTGCATACGCTGTCCGTACAGAATAATTTTTCCAATTCTTCTAGTGTGATTTAAACAACAGATTGAGATTCAATAAAATATATTAGTATCATAAACCTTGCATGAAAATGTGTGGTTCACATTTAGAAATATAATGATGTTAATATTTTTAATGTCATGTTAAAGATTTGAGTGGCATGCACATAAATATGAATGCTTAGGTGCTACATATATAAATATATAAGAATTAATGTAAATGCACCTTAAAAATTACACCTATTGTTTGATTAAATGAACATTTTGATAGCATTTAATTCAAATAGCTTTGGAAATTTAAGACATGATTAATTAGTTCATGGAAAAAGAAAAAAAATCAGCTTTGGCTTCTTTTGAGAAGAGGTGGCGTTTCATTGTAGTGAACTTTGATGCGTGGATTTCATTTAATTTAGTAAAGCAGCATCTTTTGAATTTATTTCAATAGAATCACAATTTTTTGGGTTTCAGATCCTAGAAGGCAATAGCCGTTCCACAAACATGACTTTTAAACATGCTTCCCTGAACCACAAAGCTCCTCCAAGCTAGCCCTTAATTACATTCTAACTAATTTTGCGTTTGGGGCAGTTTGTGCGTCTCCAGATAAGCAGCTTATCCTCAAACGCAGCTCGCAGGTGACCCACGAAGTCTACCCGCGGCTTGTGTCCAACCGCATTTTCAGATAAACTGTTGAAATGTGTTTTCAAACGGTGAGACGAAAATGAATACGCCGCCCACACTTATAAATTGCCCCCAAACGGGGCTTAAATCTAACTCAAAAAGTTTCAGCCAAACTAATATAATCAATGAAGTCACCCACCCACCAATATCTCAAACATTCAATAAATCCGCAACCATGAAACCGGCAAAAAAGGAGCACAGAACAGATCAAGCTAGCGAAGAAGAAGAAGATGGATGGATCTGGTCTATGGATGGGAGCTCATGCCAATGGAGGGCTCCTTGGCGATGGTGAAGTCGCGCGCCTTGGAGAACGCGAAGTAGTACATTTCCGAGAGAAGCGCGGTGAAGAACACGAAGGCGGCGCCGGCGCCGAACACACCCTTTCGCAGCGTTTGGCACGACGGCGGGTTGTCCACGAACATCGTTCTGTACTTGGTGTGGTATGCGTTCTCCACCGATCCCGCCAGCAAGCACGACTCCGCTATGACGAACGTCACCCTTAATTTTTTCAAAATTAATTAGCCTCAAAACAAGGAAAAAAGAAAGAGAATATTTCTTGATGTAAAAATGCATCAAAATTTCAATCATTATCTGTCACGTGTCGTACTATTTAGTAAAACATAAACTAAATAGTTTAATACAGGGTCGAGCTAGACTGTACACATGACATATTGTGATTGGAGTCCTGATGCACTTTTGTATAAGAACTCAATATTTTTTAAAAAAAATAGAAAAAGAGGCTAAAATCTAATAGAAAATAGCAATAATATTGTGCATAAAAATAAAATTTATTATTATTTAAAATTTTAAGAAAAATTATGATCATCAAAATAAATTATGTTTTTCATTTCCTTGAGAGGGAAAATATTTGCGTACATAAGAGGTACACAGCGCTGCGTACGTCAGGGGTTATTCAAGAGATACAGGGGGTTATGTCCGGGTTATACCCCTGTAACCTCCGTTTAACTTATTTGTACCCATGAAATTACAAAAGCGCGAAATTCATTTGTAGTTTACAAGTAGTTTACAAAGAGATTACAAGGGGGTTACAGTGGGGTATAACCCCGATATAATTCCCCTGTACCCCCCGAATAACCCCTGGACGTACGCAGCGCTGCGTACGTCTTATGTACGCAAATATTTTTCCCTTGGGAGGGTGTTTGGTAGTTCCATAATCACATTTTATTTATTTTATAATACACGATTTATCAATTACTTTCAATATTGCATTTATTTTAAATAATTAATTATTTAGAAAATTATATTCCTCTCTCATAATTCATTTATCTTATAAGAAGCAAATAAATTTATAAAAAAAAAATGAAGAAGAAGAAGCACCAGGAGAAGAGGAATAGGAACAGAGCGCAGAGTCGAGGGCCGCCGGGGCGCAGCGCACTGCCGCAGCAAAAGCACTTGCTGGCGACGGAAACCACCGCCTGACTGACGGCGAGGAAGAGCAGGGCACCTACGCCGTAGCCGGTGGCAATATCCGACTCATACACGCAATACGTGTAATTATCCTCCTCGTCCGCCGCCACTCTCGCCTGCATGCACATGCTAACATATAAATCTTTCTTATAGGAGAAAATATTACGTCCGAACAGCTGATTACAGGGCACCACATCGCCATACATCTCATTTCATTTGTGGGTGATGCGGCTTCTAGTGATTTGCAGTCTGGACGTGAAGCAATATTTTCTCCAAAGATTTAGCGGATTGTGTCTTTTGGACTTACCGTGCTCCGTCGTTGCTCGGCGGCGATGGCGAGCGCGAAGGCGATGAGGTTGAAGATGAAGATAAGAACCAGAACTAGAATGGACGCCATGAAAATTGTTTGGGCAAGAGAGAGAGAGAGATAGATTGAGTTATAAGAGAGGAAGTGATGCTGACGGAGGAGCTGAAAGAATTAGAATTGAAGACTTGTGAGGGAAATTAACCATTTTTAGGTTGCTGCAGCTTTAGGTTGAAAGAATTCGGAGATGGCGGTTTAAGAGAGGAGAAGATAAATATGCAGATTAAAATTAAAATTTAATTAAGGATAATATCAAAATAANTTCCGAGAGAAGCGCGGTGAAGAACACGAAGGCGGCGCCGGCGCCGAACACACCCTTTCGCAGCGTTTGGCATGACGGCGGGTTGTCCACAAACATCGTTCTGTACTTGGTGTGGTATGCGTTCTCCACCGATCCCGCCAGCAAGCATGACTCCGCTATGACGAACGTCACCCTTATTTTTTTCAAAATTAATTAGCCTCAAAACAAAGGGGAAAAAAATAGAAAATATTTCTTGATGTAAAAATGTATCAAAATTTCAATCATTATCTGTCACGTATCTTTCTCTTTAAGTAAAACATAAACTAAATAGTTTAATATAGGGTAGAGCTAGACTATACACATGACATATTGTGATTGGAGTCCTGATACACTTTTACATAATAACTCAATATTTTTTCAAAAAAAAAAAAAGAGACTAAAATCTAATAGAAAATAGCAATAATATTGTGCATGAAAATAAAATTTATTATTATTTAAATATTTTAAGAAAATTTATGATCAATATTCTCCATCTCCTTGAGAGGGTGTTTGGTAGTTCCATAATCACATTTTATTTATTTTATAATACAAGATTTATCAATTACTTTCAATATTGGATTTATTTTAAATAATTAATTATTTAGAAAATTATATTCCTCTCTCATAATTCATTTATCTTATAATAAGCAAATAAACTTATTAAAAAAACAATGAAGAAGAAAAATCACCAGGAGAAGAGGAATAGGAACAACGCGCAGAGTCGAGGGCCGCCGGGGCGCAGCGCACGGCCGCAGCAAAAGCACTTGCTGGCGACAGAAACCACCGCCTGACTGACGGCGACGAAGAGCAGCGCACCCACGCCGTAGCCGGTGGCGATATCCGAATCATACACGCAATACGTGTAATTATTCTCCTCGTCCGCCACCACTCTCGCCTGCATGCACACATGCTAACATATAAATCTTTCTTATAGTAGAAAATATTACGTCCGGACAGCTGATTACAAGGCACCACATCGCCATATATCTCATTTCATTTATGAGTGAAGTGGCTTCTCGTGATTTGCAGTCTGGACGTGATGCAATATTTTCTCCAAAGATTTAGCGGATTGTGTCTTTTGGACTTACCGTGCTCCGTCGTTGCTCGGCGGCGATGGCGAGGGCTAAGGCGATGAGGTTGAAGATGAAGATAAGAACCAGAACTAGAATGGACGCCATGAAAATTGTTTGGGCAAGAGAGAGAGAGAAAGAGATTGAGTTATAAGAGAGCAAGTGATGCTGACGGTGGAGCTGAAAGAATTAGAATTGAAGACTTGTGAGGGAAATTAACCATTTTTAGGTTGCTGCCGCTTTAGGTTGAAGGAATTCGGAGATGGCGGTTTAAGAGAGAAGAAGATAAATATGCAATTAAAATTAAAAATTATTTTTTTTTATAAAATGGTCATTTACATACATACCAGACAATTTTATGTATTTACATATCTAACATCTAAATCTTAATATTTATATTCATAATATACTCAAATATGTAACATCATATTTTGAATGCATAAGCTTATGAATTTTAGATTTAGAAATTCATAACATATAGTATGATTTCATATGGACACTTTATTGTCAAGAGAAAACTATTTTAGGAAGATTTACAAACATACCCCACAATTCTTACGTATTTACATATCCAACCCCAAAACTTCAATTTTTACATGCATATCATATTACCCATGCATGGGAGGTGTATTTCACTATTTTAGAATAAAAATGGTGGTATTTTTTTAAATGTGATATGAATATTTTGGATGATATAAATATAAAAATAAAAAAAATTAAATGATAGATATGTAAATACATAGGAATCAAGTGATGTGGATGTAAATATCCCAAAGTTTTGGATGTAAATGGGCCATCGCGGTGGTTGTACCCGTTGGGTGGGGCATCGGAGAAGGCAGGTGAGATGCCGAGAGCTCAACGCCTCCCTTATTATTATCACCATCCAACAAACTAAGATTGATGGGAGGATCTACAAAAATAGGATTTTATGTGACAAAATTAGCTAGGGCCCATCTCTGACAGCCCATTAAAGCCCGTTAGGTTATGTTAAGAAGATGCAAGTGATTCATTAAGAGCAAAAGTATGAGATCCAAAGGTTCCTCAAGTATGGAGCAACAAGCATAAGATTTTTAGGTTGATATATGCTAAATTGGTAGGAGATTAACAACAAAACAAGGCAAGTTTTTCCTTAAAGGATTGTAGTTGAGAGTATGAAGGAAGGCTTTTAAGTAGGAGATGACTTTGATTGTCGATGAATCAATCCTAAAGCTCCTATGTCTGACTGTGAATCTTAAGAAATTCACCAAAGTGGTCTCGAAATTTCATACTTTTAAGTGATTGATGTTAAAGATTCCTATGATACAGACACTAGATGATAATTCAGATAGATGATCATCATATGCCTTGCTTTTGACCACGGGATCATCAATGTAAAAAATGAACTTAGTAGAGTGTATAATCATCAAATATATGGGTCGTTATAGTTACGCGGCCAAAGGTCTTACCTTGTAGTAATATATAACAATAATTGTTTAAAATATCATACATTGCTCTTCCTCCATGACAACCAAATTATATTACTTTTGTAAGAGCCCAAAATCTGACCTATCGAGATATTTTTTTGCTTTTGCCTAAAGGTCTCACAATTTTGTCTCATTTAGTGTAACTTTCCAAAAGGTTAACTATCCTACGAGTGTTTCCGCACGAGCATGCTGATGAACTTTGGAGTTTCTGATGAAATTCCAACCATTATACCAAAAGGTGCCTTGATATTTAAGAATTTAGCTTTCATTTACTTAAGGGGTTTCAAAATCTCCCAAACTTAAGTAATTGACATCATCATCGGTTTTCTTGACACAGAATCATCCAACAAGCAGATATTCCTATCGTTAGACTAATCTAATGGTTTGATACCATTTGTAACAACCCGACCTCTTATTCATCAAGAAATTATACTCTTTCTCCTAAACGACTTTCAAAGTTTTGTCGTAGTGGTGCTTTCCTAAGAGGCCACCAATCCCAAGGGTGCCCCAACACAAACATACTTAACTTTAGAGCTACTAATGAAATTGTAATCGTTATACTAAAAGACACCTCAACTTTAAAATTATTTCATTCTACTTATAAGTGTGTGCACCCACCTCTGTGATGTATGGTGAGACAATGACAATCGTTAGCCCTAATCCAAAAAATAAAATGAAAAATCATTTTTGAGATGAACTCCATACAAATCATGAAAGTAGACGAAAACACACTTTTTCATTTACCTTATAGTATTACACCAACAGTGTCCAACCATGCATCCCAAGTTTTCGCGGGAATGAAATCAATAACCATCATTTTTTTATTTAAGAATCACTTGTACTTCAATTTCATATCTCATTCTATAATTATGAAAAATCATGCAGAAAGCTACATCTTGAGCAAGACTTGGCTTCTTAGCATAAATCCAAATTTTTTTTAAAAAAAATTCCTTAAAAAATTGTACTAATTGATTGACATCATGCTTGAATAGTAGGGCACTACTGAAAGCAAGTTAGGATCAACAAAATTTATAAGAAATACATCAATTGTACACCATCCTGTTACGCATCGACTTAAGGCAATTTTATTATTATTATTATTGGGTATAAATAGGGCTTAATAGCTTTGGGTTAGCATTATGCATGAGACAATTGCTGTAAATCTTAGGTTTAGGATTTGAGAGAGATATCCTACCTCTCGAATTGTAGGAATTGAGAGAGATCGCCTACCTCTCGAATTTTAAGTACTTATCGTTATATTTATAACGAGTGTTTGATGTTCTTGCAATAACATATATATTTGCAATAATTTCTACGACAATTTTGCCATTTTCTGTGTTGAATTGTATCAAATTGGTATTAGTGTCACAACCTAAAAATAATTTCGCATCCAACCTGCCAATTGAGCTCGCAGACCCAAATTTCTCGTCTTTCTCCTCCCAAATTCATCTGTGATATAAAGTCGCAATCAAACCTGGGAAGCGACGACGGGCTCGTAACAAAGACTCGAATCTCCTATCTTTCGCCTCCATTGAGACAGAGAACCGACGAAGAAGGCAACGACGAGATTGCGGTTTACAGTGACCTGAAATGCCTATCTTTCTCCTCCTCATGCTCTGCGGACGCGTTGTAGTCGCGATTAGAACATGTTGAGAAGGAAATGATGCGGCCTATGGAGGCTCGAGACTTCCACCTTATGTGGCATACCAAGTCCCTAAACTCTCATCTTGCTTCTGTTCTAATTCCGGCGTGCTGTCAAATCAAAACCATCAATAACATTTTAGCATAGAGATGTTTCCATCTTTTGTGATCAAACGCTTGTCGGGTTTCCATCTTTTGTGATCAAACACTTGTCAGGGAATGATGACAACAAAGAAAGTAAATGATTTGGGGAAGAAATTAGAGGAAGATGTGAGCAAACTTAAGTTCGTGATGAATAAAAGATTTTCCACCATAGAAGGAAGATTTTCTTCTTTTAACGATAGGTTTTCTTCTATGAAAAACTGATTCGAGAGCTTAAAAGAGATGATAAAGAAGCTTATTGAGATGCAATCAAAGACCGCACTGACACCTCAATTTGCAAACCCTCACCAAGGGTTGATCAAAGATTTTGCGGCAAACCGAAAGAGAAAGAGATCGAACATGAAGAACGAGGTGTATTAAAGATTCAGATGGAGGAGGTTGGGCCAAAACATAGAGAAGGGGTCATGCAAGGGGTACGGAGAAGTACAAAGAAGGAATGAGAGAAGTCGGGATGTGATATGACTTTGATTGGATGTGAGAGTTTTATCCTAGATACATGGGGGGAAACAAAGGAAGGAGAAGAAGCTGGGTTGGAGATGCTCGGGTTATAAAATAGATGATGCCAATTTTTGAGGGGAAAGATGCACATGGGAGCGATATTTCATGGTGAATAGGCTTAATGGGGAGGGGAAGCTCATGGTGACAGGATTTTTTTTTGGAGAGGAAAGCCCTAACATGATTTCAGTAGAGAGAGACTAGATAACTTATCCAATTATGGGAGGAATTTAAAGATTGCTTGCTGGAAAGTCTCCGAGCCATTTAGAAAGGAGACCTACACGAGCAATTCTATGTCTTGATTCGGGAGGGATTATCCTTGAATCAAGGGAGAGATTCAACTATTGTCGGGATGGCTGAGATATTTGATGCTGGGTTGGAGGGGAATTTCATGAAGGGCCTAAAGCACGACTTACGAGCAACACTCTGACTCTTGAGACCATGGAAATAGTTCAGATGGTGGAGGACAAGAACTAGATAGAGAAGGCTAACAAAAGTAGCACTATGGGAGAATTCTACGAGAGTACCTCGACGACCATGCACTAAAAACCTAGATGGAGTCATTTCAGGGGAAGGCGCCAAAGGACAGGAATATGGGGGCCCGCCCAGAGGTCAAGTGTCTTACAACAACTAAGATTATGAAGAGGCAAGCCAAGCGGTTATGCTTTTTGCGTGCCTAAGCAAAGTTTGCCCGCGGATATCATTGCAAGAATCAAATATTATAGATTCTCATAGTCTGTGACGAAGAGGCAGAGGATGAAGAAATAGAGACGGTTGTGATGTAAGAGGTCAACTTGAGGACAATGTGTCTTTTTAGGAGGAGAGTATTGTTATGCACCGGCCCAAGGGCAACTTAGTCTTTTATTAGCCTAAGGGCAAATTGGTCATTTATTATTATTATTATTATTATTAGATATAAATTGAATTTAATAACTTAAGGCTAGAATTATGCAAGAGATTATTATTGTGAGTCATAGGATAAGGGTTTGGAAGAGATTTCATACCTCTCAAATTGTAGGAATTGGGATAGATCGCCTACCTCTCGAATTGAATGTGCTTATCTTTGTATTCTTGTTGAGTGTTTGATGTTCTTGTAATAAAATACATTTTGTCCTAATTTTTGTGAAAAATTGTGCCAAATTCTGTGTTGAACCGTTTCACATTCATAATCCTCAATCCAGAGCAAAGCATCAAAATTTAGCAAATCAACAAATTACCAAATGAACCCTCAATGAAAAAGTAAAGAATTATACCTGAAAGAAATGAAAACCAGGAAATTTTCCTGGTTTTCTAAAACATATCTCCATCAAAACAACCAAACAATGCCATATAAACAAAACAGCTAAAGCAAACCTTATTTCCTAACAGCTTTTCTTTTTTTCCAAGATGGAACAGTCATTGAGCTGAGGATTGAAGCAGAAACCATTACCAGACATTTCCCATTGTTAATTGACATCATGAACTTATCACAAAGGCTAAACACAAATCATACAGGATGAAGCAAATTTTTCAGAAGACTCCACACAAAAGAGATTATTACATCAAGCTTTGTGAGCCCAGAATTACTTACCTCCAATTTAGGTGAACAAAAGTTATCACTCTTCTTTCCAGATCCGGCCGGTGATTCGAAGCTTCAACTCCTGGTGGTTTCCGCCGGAGAAGAACAGGGCCAAATTTCGCTGGATGATCAGACCGTCCTGACTGATTCTGACCTTCTTGTGGCCATCCCTGATGCTCCTGGGCACCCCTTGCCACAACATTTTGCGGCCATTACCACCCACTTCCAAGCTGTAGCTAAACTTCTGGGCCTCATCATCTTCACCCATGAATCTCAAAAAGGCCATGTAAACAGGAGCCTTCTCTATTAAAAATGCCTCGAAGTGAAGACAGAAGTGTTGGCCGAAGCAATTGAAGACCTGCCATGAAAATAATCAAAGCGTGTGACTTTAGAATGGAGTGGATGAAAGCAAAATGTAGATTAAGATAGACCAAAAGGTAGAATATGGTTAATATACTTATAACCTGGTTGGCATCACTTTTATTTTTATTTTTTTGTTTTTATTTTTAAAAATATATTTGGTTGGTATAAACTTTATATTTTTTTCTTTTTTTTATTTCAAACTAAATCCAATTGTTTTTAAGGACACTCAAAACACGTAAGAGATGTTTTGAATATCTTTAAAAACGACTATCACAATCATGTTTTAATTCAAATCAGAATATACACCAAACAAAATGAAAATAAAAAATAAAAGTGATCCCAAACAACCCCCTAATGATTATTTTGCGAAAAAAAAAGATTATTTTTTTATATTAGTAAAGATACCATGGTGGCCACACCCCCATCTCATTTGAAAAATATGATGGTCAACTTCTATTATTTTTTTTTTTTTTGGAATTTCTCCAATCCATAGAAGGTATAAGGAGTTTTTTTAAAGGACCTATGAGTGAATTTAATTGAAAACTCACATACATCACATATCCAAGACCTCAAACCCAAGGCCACTAGGTTAGAGTCCTAAAGCTTTCAAACAACAAACTAAGTTGGTTTGCATTCTAAAGAGGAATTGATTTACAAAATCCAATCCTTAATGCTACAAAAATATTTTGGTGACTTTTATATTTGATATTTAGGAAACAATTTGTTTGTAAGTATTAAGGGTGCAAAATATATAAAAATATGACATTGATTTTTTTTGGAAGTTTGGTATAAAGTCAAATAAAGGCATTTTTTTTAAAGATATTTAGAATTATCTCAAAAGTACAATATTATTTTAAAAACGTTCAACTAACCACTACTCTAAATATACGAACCCAATGTAGCTGTATTTTATATTTTATTATTCATTTATAAGTAAAACTTCTGCACTACATGTAAAAGTACCTTAATTCTTCCTGCCTTCATTAATGTTATTAACCTTAAATAACCACGTTCCTAAATTCCGTGTTATTTTAGTGGCCAGTATACCATATTTCAGTGTTGTTCACCTAAGCTTCATCATGCATGACCATAAATAAATCTGTGCACTAAAAATTCCAAGTTATACAAAATGTGGCATCAAAGTACTTTAAGAACTTGAACTTGGATTCATATAGAACTACAAAAAGCATCATGTAGAACAAAAAGAAAATCTTTTGATCTCCATTACACTATAGTAACTCAAACGATATGAGAAATTTAAGACAATGGTAGGATGGTAGCACAATTTAACTTCGAAATCATTGTGAAATACTAAAAAGTGCACTCCAGTAATGAATGTGTTTTTCAAAAGTGATATGTAAAATTTTAAAAATGTTATTTTAGTTCTAGAGTCTAAAAAAATGTTATTTTGATTCTCAAACTCTTTTAAATGGTGCTAAAATAGTCCTCTCTAGAGACTATTTCAACCCCATATTAAAACAATTTGAGGATTAATTTGATACTGCCATAGATTTTAGGACTAAAATGATTCCATATAAAAGTTAGGGGCCTATTTTGAAATTTTACTTAAAATAATAATAATAATGAACAAACAATCTTACCGTGAGCATCCAAGTCGCATTTTCAACCTCATGTGGGTTGGCCTTGACATAACGATGGTTAAAAGTACAACCATCATGCATATCCACTTTATGATCATTTCTCAAATGTGTGATAATCATATGGATGTCACCTGTAACGACGCATTCGGACCCCGCATATGGACAATTATAAGGCCTGAATTTGCATGATTGTTCGTGTTTTAACTTTTCATAATATGGAAATATTCCTAAGCATCCCATTGCCTGGTTTTTACAAGGAAGCTCGAGTGACCCGGCCACCTTTTCAAGGGCAAGACATCGGATATTACCGAGTTCAAGGCGACATGTAGGGCATTGGTTATGTACTCTAAGCTTGCAGTTCGAACAAAGAGTGTGACCATTTGGACACTGCAGCACAATATAATTTGGGAATTAAATCTCTAATCATCTGTGACATATAGGAGGAGGAACTTCAAAATCTTGACAAAAAACTATGAAAAAACAACAGAGAGTTAAGCAACATGAATGTTAAAGTAAAAATAAAGGAAAGGAGGCATTTTTCTCTGTTGAAAGCTTGGAGTGGAAAAAAATAACCATTTAATCAAATCAACAATTTCACTCAGGGATTGCAGAATACTAAAGACTTTTGTCTTTTTGGGAATTCACGCATACATTATGAGGTTGGAGGCAATAGCGCATGAGCTAATGCTCTTGGTTAAAAAACGAGTGACAATTTTGATAAACAAAAATATAAATGGTTAGGAATAAAAAAAGGTAAGATAATAAAATAGAAGAAAAATAAAATAGTTTTCGTTATATTTGTATGGTCATCCACATTGGCGAAAAGATGTACACAAGAAACAGTAGGAATCTAATGAAACCATCACTTGCTCCCATCACAAAAAAATAGAATTCATCTTTTACTAACACGAGGTTAAGAAAAAAAAAATATACGCAATCAATGTCACCAGCATTTGCTATCATTAGAATTAGTAGTTTTCAACAATTCAAAACTCTATTATCTGAAATTCAAACGATATCATGTTTTTGATTTATAATGTAAGAGTGCAAACACCGAAATGCAATAAAATCCAACAAAAGCTTAGGACTTGTTTGAGATCAATTTCATTTTTGTTTTTATTTTTATTGTTATTTTTATTGTTTTTAAAACCATATTTATTTAATGTGTTATTTATTTATTTATTTTTTGTTTCTAAAAACAAATTAAAATATATTTAAAATCGCTAAAATAACTTTTAAATGTTCTAAGTAATATTAAATAATAATAATGTCTTAATTGAACGTGGCAAACATTTTTTGTTTCAAATAAAAGGATAAACAAGATAAAATAAAAGTAAAAAAAAAGGGAAAAAAAAAGTAATTCCAAGCAAACCCTTAAAAATAAAATGAAAATTGACAAACAAATAGAGAATATGGAATGTCGAGATCAAATTAAATCACTAATAACAACAATGGCTAATATTCAAACGATCATATATTTAATGAAATCACAAAAAAATGCACATCATAAAAGCTCAGGGGATTATGTTTTTAAAATTGGGTGCAAAGTGATTACTTGAAATAACTTATTAAATACATTTTGAAACAAACAATAATTTTGGTTGTTATGCCAACATGCTAGGTGATAACATGAATTAAATGTTGATCATTGGTAATATGATTTATAACTATTTGGCAATGCCCTTTGAGATCAATTAATCTCAAAAGAATTATTATATGAAGTTTGTAACATACAAATAAAACAATCTTAACATATTTAAATTAAAGTTAAAACATCTACTACTTGTATAGGCCATAACTGTCAGCACGAATCTCAAAGCATCCGAACGGCCCAGATGAAGGTTGGACAACCAAGGCGTCTTACCACCATACTGTCAACCACGCGGTCAAGAATCGACTGACACGTCATGAGGAACAGTTGGAGACAAAGTGAGTAGAAACCATTGCTACTGGAGGTGTCATGCACTACTCCTGGACCACTGGGGTCCAGGGATCTAAAAACCTCTGAGCATCAGATGACAAGGGTTATACGGATGTATTCACCTCCCATAAAGTGGCCTCACCTCCACCATTCCCCGAAGCCCACTACATCCATCCACGAGAAGGATCTCCTGCAGGGCGTCTACCTAGTCTTGGGCGACGTTCAACACTCGACTCGGAGAAAATCTCTCCGTTCGACAAGCGACTTAAAGAAAAAAGAAACTGAAGAGGCGTGGGCCCTCGGGGGCCCATCGAAACATCCCCCCCACTTCTAGTCGAATAGAAAGTTGGTTATTTCCACCAAATTATTCCAAAGCCAGCGCACATAATGAGAAGGTAAGAAGATTGAGAGTTGCCCCCCCCCTTTAAATAGGAGGTAGGATCGACAACATTTAATGGTACCCACTCACTAAAATGTTTGAAGAGGGCCCACCTAATGATGACAACTTTGCACATGAAAGCGACTTCTCGACGGTTGATTTCCCGAAAAAGGAAAGAGATGTCACATTCAAATAGGCTTTTAAAACACCCCTTACCAGAAGAAACATTAACTCCGTTGGCCTATTCCTGATACTTGGGGAACTTAGCCCAACTAGGCATGTCTCAAACCTCGCCCGACAAGCTCGGGGAACTCATAGCGAACGCACCCAAAATGCGAGCTGTGGAGATAGCAAGACGATCACAAAGCCGAACCATCACTCGGGTCGAACGCCCCTGAAAGAAACCATGGGTCGGGGAGCTCAGAGCGTTCTCTCTAGCTCTCTAGTGACGAGATCCTCGAAAGAGACACAAGATCCCTCAAAAGTGCTAAGTGGACACCGCCTCAGGCAACGACAAGATTCATGTCTGACGGGTGACAAAGGGATAAGGACCCGCCAGAGCGTGCAAATCCGGTGAAAGCACCTGGAGGTCCAAAAAAGACGACCTCGTAATATTGCCACGAGACCCAACGATTCTAGAGAAATCGATCAACTTACCAATCACCCCAGTAGGTAGACGATCGGTCAGAAAACTTAAGACACCTTCTGACCACAGGCCGGCGTGGAGTCTATATAGTTGGTTATCTAGGGATGATTCTCTCCCCGCTAGCGACAAGATCCACAAAAGGGGAGTGAAAGTCACCTGAAAACTTGTCCTCATTTTGGCAGGGTCCTATCAGGTAAATGACTCTTCCTCGCTTCCAAAACTGTCCTCTTCCTCCGAGCTCTCTGTCAGTTCATCACGTGTTAAAGCGGAAAACTCCATCTGGTTAGAATACATAGGGAAGACTAAGCCATGCCAAACAAATTATTGAATGGCATAGTCCACCCCAAATTTGAAGTACTCCGATTGGCCATCCACATACTGTTCGCTAGAGGCCGACAAGGCGACCCTCTCTTTCAGCTCAACATTCTCCTTCTCTAGAGCCACTATGGTGCTAAGGTATTCTTGGTTGGCCCTCGAGGACTCGTCGAGACTAAGCTTCAGAAGATCTTGATCGTCGCGAGCTCTTCTTAGACCCGCCTTCAACGAAACTCCCTTTTTCTGAGCCTCCAGCAATGACTGTTCCACCTCGAGCAAGACCACCCCCATAAAATGGGCGCTCTGCACTGCCATTAACTACCACGGGCCCATGCTCTGGAGAAGCTCTAGGCAACCGAAACCTCCCATAGCGCGGTCAAGCCGTCTGGACCACAACAGATTCAACAGGCCTAGTGCAGTTCTCGATTGGCATCCATCTGCGGGTACCAATCGAAGGATCGATCCAACATACCGAACCGCTTGCTGGCATCTTCCCATAACCTTCCCGCACACTTGAGCACGGGC
>JXCR01056493.1:57248-79973 GCA_002079205.1 Phalaenopsis hybrid cultivar | reverse complement strand
CTCCTTTCCCCGCCGATGTACCCCAATTTCCCATGCAAAGGCGTGACCTCGCTCTCGAGGGGATGAAGTCGACTCCCCCAACGAGGAACTACACGGAAAGGAAGGGGCTGCCTGAATTGCCTTATCTCTCTTAGACAAAAGAAGAAAGAACCACCGGTTTGAGGATCCGTCAGAGCGACGACGGTCAGTGACACACTAGCCTGCACGCCAGCTACAGAAGAAGAGGGAGATCTGATCGTGGCTCTGTTCGAAGTCCCTTCAGAAGCGGGCTCCCTTTCTTCACTTTCCCCTGCATTAACAAAATGAGAAGAATGTTTTCATGTAATAGCAATGACCCTGCTAGTAACTGGCCTTGAATAACAACACTATGAGCAAACACAAAGGTAAGGTATTTTGCGGACACATTGTAAAGGGGCGGATTACTTGACTCCATAGACGTTTATGCTTCTGGCGCTTAGCAGTCACCTTTTCCTTTGCTTCCCTCGCTCGAACACCTAAGATGTCTGAATCACACTACGACGCTTCTGTCATCTCACCCGCAACACACTAGTGACCATCACCTCTATAGTATATTATGGGACCGACAGATGATGGTCGGTCAGCATCTCCCTAACAACCTCCATGCTTTTAGGGAGAGACCTCGACTTGGACACTGAACATCCTGTCGGCTCGTTCTTAATCCTCCAAGCTTTAGGACAAGAATCAACCAAGAACTTCTTCATCTAATCCTTTATTTTATTTACAACTATCAAGTGAAGCTCCTTTCCCGCCGTGAACACGACGAAGCCCTCTTTGTTGACCTTACTTGAGAAAAAATACTTAAAGAGATCGATATTCCATGAAATATGCTCCTGCCATCAGAAAGGAACGAACCTCATTATCGCAACTATGGAGTTCGACATTAGTTGCGCTGGAATAACTCCATACGTGTTGAAGATGCTCCAGATCTCATTGCACAGAGGCAACCAGAGGCCGTATTTGAACTGGTCTTGGTAAAAGACCAGATCCTTACCCAGAAGGTCCATCTCCAGCGCTGACCTCGACAACTATCGAAGAGTGATGCTGTCTCGCATAACATACCTCCTTGATGTTAAGAACAAAGGATTAGCACCCTTAATAGGGCCGAAGAGAGTGGAAGAATACTTCAAGGTCATTACAAAATATCTAAGACGGCCGAAAGGCCGAAACAAAAAAGGGGAAAAATCAAAAGCTTAGATGCAAAAAACAAAACGCGTAAAGTAAGAAACAATGGTCTCACACCCTATTTATATGACAAACATGAAAAACAAAGTGTCACATAATGATGACTAACGTACTAAAAATCTTTTCAAATTTATTCAAATGTCTTTTTATTTCCAAATAACATTATTACATAACAAAAAAAAAAAAACTTTATGAACGGGTATTCCAAGGCCTCAGGTAGGACATACCCTTTCTGAGAAACCTTCAAAAGACTATCTTGCCCCTTTTATCTTAAGTTGTTCCATTCGGTCGGCCTTGTGGTGGAATTCAGACAGTTAGCCGACTCCTGAAGTGCCCCTTGCTCGAGCAACACCTCGACAAGGTTATCTCACAAAATAACAACCTTCGCCTGCAGGGCCGCCACGATCGAGCCCATGAACACTGGAGGAATTGAGATTTCCCGCACATGATCGGTGACCCTGCCTCCAGCCGATCCCGCCGACGAACCTGCTTTCGCCAATCAGGAGCCGATCCCTCCTGTCTGTTGCCCCGCAACTCCAAGGGAGGGTGATCGATACTCCATTCACTCTTGTCCTGTACCAACAGCGGGAAAACGAGCAGAAGGCTGGTATCCTCCCAAAATGACTGCCAACAAAACTGGAGCAACGGTCTCTGCAGCGCCTTTCGACTGCCCATCGTCCTGGTGAACCTCTGAATCGACCAATTCATCTGCACATAGAAAATGTCAAGGAGCAATTAAAAGATCGATGGCGGCCACGAAAAAGTTTTTAAAATACTCATGAATATATCCTTTGAGGAGATGGTATACAGACATCTTCCCCCCTTTTTTTACTGCAAGGTGCCTTCAACTTCCTACAACAGCGGTTGGGAAGAGATACTGATCTCTACTCCCTCCAGTCTCTTTCGAAGCCTTTGATGGGCAAGGTCTGCTGGCTCTCAGAGCTCGCACCCATGCCCGACTCGGGAATCAAGGTCTCCCAACAAGGGGCCTTCAACACATGCCCCTCAAGGTCCCCAAATGAGCCAATTTGATCAGCCGGAGCAGGTTCGGTCATTGACTGTTTTTCTTTCCTGAGCTTGATCTTCTTTATAGAACTCAAAGGCCCGTAGCCCATTTTTATCAAAATCTTGGGGTCGACATGAAGTTTCCTCAACTCATCAGTCATAACTCAAATCGGCTGATCACGGGAAAATGATGACAACAGATGCAATGTCAAGCCTATGACTATCTATAGAAGCATATTGGGCACAAAATCTGAAGGGAGTTGATTATTATATTGACTTTCTTGATTTTAGTACCATTGAATACTAATAATTTCTCTGTTCTTATCGTAGTTGTCACTTTCAAGGAGCCATAGATTTTGGGGAACTAATATGTATACACCATAACGATCAGCACAAATATCAAAGCATCCAAAAGGCATAGACGAATACTGGACAACCAAGACGTCCTACCGCCCTACTGCTGACAAGAGACTCGACAAGGTATAAAATTCATATGATTAATAAGGGTATCAATTGTATTAAGAGCGGTTTCTATAACCGTTCTCTCATTTCCATGATTGTACAAAATACTCTCCTATAAATAGGAGGCAAAAATACGAACAAAAGAGCCTCTTTTCCCAGCTCTCTCTACAGGCAATTCTAAACTTATTCTACTCTCTCCCCTCCTTCGTCCGACCGAGACTCTTGAGACGTATTCACAAAGACTACCTATTAAAAAGTCATTTCACACTCCACTCAAAGTTAAAGCAAGACAATTCAATCATGTTTCATCTTTGCTGCTATTGAAATGTCGTTTGATATTGTACTAAAATTAAATCGACCCAAGCAATAAAAAAAAATCATCACCATTCACCTATTTACTTCTTATAGATTACTATGAGAAAGACCCCTAATATTTTATTAAAAAGGCAATAATCAGATGCAAAAGAATAGACTCAAAAGAAAATAAATAAGAGAGAGAGAGTGAAAGAAAATTATTAAAATTTCAACTCATTTAATCATCAATGATTATCCATTACCGGCCATAAACTTCTATTTATAGGGAAAAAAAAAAAGTAATTTTAGATCAAATCTAATCTAACTCTATATAATTCCTCAATAAGCCTATCCAAAACTATATCAAATCAAACAAAAAAAAAAAACTCAGATTTGAACCTAAGATTATCTATATGAATAGAGTCAATGTAATTTGAATAAAACAACCTAATAAGAAAATATAAAATTTAACTTCATAAACCATTTTGGTTCAATCTAGACTTTGGTCTAGCCTTAACTCTTGATATGGGCTTATACGTTGCTTCCGATGGACATTCTTTCATTTATATTACCGTCAACAAAAATGTTTGATTATTAAAGTAAAATCCTAATTCTTAGTTTGCTTTTTATAATTTAAAATGGCATGCCAGATCTGAAGCTACTCTAACTTAAAATTTCTTATTCACCAGAATGTGATATTGCAAAGGGTCTTTCATTTTTTTCCTATGTTTTTCCTGGGCATGCTAATGGGTATAAATTTATCCCAAGTTATCCTCACAGATTAGTTCAATTTTAAGTTATAGAAAGCAAGGCATTCCCAAATCGAAGAGCAAAGTTCTTTTTTCAAACAAATTGCAAATTAGAGACAAAGTTAAATTATTTCATGCGACATTTTTAATGAAAGAAAAGAAGCTAAAAAGAACCTAAAATGCTTTGTATAATCTTAAACCTTAATATACTTTATGTATGAAAGTGTTGGACAACAATATCCTTAGAATTTGAATCATTTTGCACGCCAGGGAACAGATTAGTGCTTAACTTAAAAAATAACATTAGATTAAAAAAAACAAGTACTGACTCTATTCAAATTTACTTTAATGTCTTAATATTACTAGCAAAAAAAAAGGATGCAATATAATCTAATTTGAGCAAGAAAATAATAGCAACTAACAATCAACTATGTAATGAATGAGAACATACAGTCATATGTTCTAATTTTGCTTCAAAGTTCTTTCGAAGCATATGAAGATAAAGAATTAACTATAAGAGTTCATTAGAAGCATTAGTGGATGCTAAATTGGCCTTTCCATTGTTACAAAGAAGTGTTGGAGGCTCATTATCCGAAAAAAAAATCACATTGAAATAAACACACTTGTAAGGCTATTCAGCCATATAAGGTTGTCATCTACCCCTACAGTGTTACTAAACATAGATGAATAAAAAAAGTAGTAATTTCTCTGAATTAATTAATCGAATTAATTTTCATTCTGCTTAAAAAAAATTGAAATAATCTTAATCTCGAAAACATTTTCGATGAAAACATGCGTGTTCTTTCATGTATTGATGACTCTCTTCATCTTTTGACAACACTACATGAAGCATATGTTCCTTTCAACCTTCGTATTGGCATATCTTTGCTGACTTTAGTTGCTTCTTTGTTTAGGTTCCATTACTATTGATGTGTCATAAAAAATCTTGATCATCAGACACAAATTTTGATACATTTTGAGCAAAAAATATTCTAAATTCAAGTTCAAGATCATCTGGGCTCTATGATTTCAATAAATTTATAGTTAAACTGAATGTTTTGACAAAGCGAGTCCAATGACGCTGAAAGTGATCCAATCTGAGTCCAAATAAGCCAAATCAAACATTTGAAATGTTTTCATACTTTTTGTTGTATCATTTAAAAGACTAAACAATCTCTAAAATTGATCTACTCATAGTCATATCGAGAGGAAGCCAACAAGCCTAAAATCATCTAATTTTTAGATCGTTAAGATACTTAAAATGTTAAAAGAATTATATGTGATCAAGGAAATCAATGTGGGTTGTCCAATAGAGTATTTTGACATTCTGATTAGATTTACTGAAAACACCATCTAAAAAACCATAAATAGAACCCAATTCGTTACTTGAAGGGTAAGAACAAGAGAAAAGTGAGATAATAACTAAAGCATACTCTTGAAATAAACCGCAGATGAACGACACCAACAATTGTTCCAATCAACAATGATTATTGTAGCCACCAACTAAAATTCTTGTAGCCCAATTACAACTTTTATAACCAACTATTGTAACCATCAACAACAATTATTGTAATTCACTGAAGAGTGGACCTACGTATTATTAATTTTTTTAGTAGATTACTTTGACTGGGCTAGACTCCATAGTTTTTTCTTTTTATATAATTTTTCCACAAAAAAAAAAAAAAATCAAGTGTTTCCTTCCATTATTTTTTTTAATGTGTACGTGTTGGATTTTCATGCAATGCCAATACGTTAAATTATCACTATGACGGTTTGAATTTCCCAACACGCAACATATATAAATCATTAAAGTGTTATCTTTTTACAAAAATAGTTTTTCATTTTAACATAACAGTGTTATTGGATCTGAAGTTTACCAGTCGGAAGAAAAGAAACAACAATACAATAAAACATTGAAAAGGTCAATTAAAATGCAACAATATTTTGTTAAAAAAAATATGTGGAAAGGAAATATACAGTGCATGTAACCTAAAATTGTAGCAATCTGAGAAGGAACACTGAAATGAGTTCATTACTGCATATCCAGCAGAAAGCTCAAAAGGAAAAACAATAAAAGAACTTGCCCGCTGTTCATATCAAAGAGGAATAAGAAAACAAAGGATAAAGAGCAGTGGCTATAAATCTTGCACCATTACAAATTGTAAAATAAATTTATAGTTTAGAGTTTTATTTGAGGTCTATCATCGATTTTAATTCATGGTAATATAGATTAAAAAAGGATGAGTGGTAAGGATACAATTTTACAGAATATAAAGCAATTTTAAAAAGATGATTGGCCATGATTTTTCATTCTAGATTGATTTTTTTAGTAGAATTCCAAGTTCCATTTTAACAATAGTATAGATCAAAGATAATGAGTTGTTGAGCAGATTACCAAATATCATACTAAAAACAGAATATATGAGTTAGCTATAAGTAACCTTGACAAGCAAATATATCAGCTAAAAAAAAGTCAATTCATCCTTGATTAATAAATATATATATATATATATATATAATCAATTTATATAATTCAATTTTACTAAATACTATTCCTAAACCTGCCAAAAAATAAGAATGATATAGGTTTGTAAGCACTATTTCACAGAGATATAGCGAATAAAATAATTTACTTATACTCATATATCGTTCATAATACATCAATCAATCTGCAGGTTTCCCCTTGTATCAAAAAGGTTTAACCAACAATTTCCAATAGTTCAAAAACAACAAAAATGAAATTTTGTTAATTTCATGGCAGAAAAATATCAGCTTGCTGTGACAAATTTGCACAAGTTAACAAAACAAAGGCCTTACAAATCAAAATCCAAATACAAATCACATTGAAGAACTGTAACCAAAGCTTTCAAGAGAAGAATATGGGGAAAAACCTGGTATATTGGAGGATACATCGAATTAGTGCATATCGGACATTCAAGTAATTCGTGAACACTATTGGTAGAGGAGGGGCCATTTTTGGCACCAGGAGCTGATAATGGCTTCTCCAGATGAACATTCCCAAACTCACTCAAAGCGCCAGGAGCCTCCTCATCAGAGTCCTCTGCTTTAGGATTCTCCATGCAAATCCGGCTCGCAGGGAGCATCAAAACAAATTACTGTTTTATACCAAGTTGTCTTGCCCTAGACCAGCAATTCCTGCCACAGTGATTCAATCAACTCTTCCTCAAGAATTTATCACCTGATCCATAAAATAAAGCAAATATCATTCACCCTGCATCAAAGCACTTCTTCTTCTATCTTTTGGGGAAGTAAGGAACTCAATAATCGCTCGATTATTGAAAGGATAACAGACACGAAATCTTCATAAAGCCTTACAAGTTTGTATAGGGAAGTCAACGACTTGAAAAAACCACGAAAACGTGTACGTATGGGAGATCAAATTTGATAAATAACTATGAATTTGACGCCATCAAAGTCTCTCTGTTGTTGAATTACAAGAATTCATAAAGAATCAAATCGAAGAAGAGTAAGGTTGCATCACCGAAACCCACAAGCGCTCCTCCAAAAACATTCATACAATCAGAAAAAAAAAAACAGAAATAGCATACCTTAAAACCGATCAAGAAGTCCAACTCGCAGAGAAATCAATGGATCAGACGAATTATTGGTCTTGAAAGTGACCGGCGAAAAGATAAAAATCGAGTAGTAAAGGGGCGTGGAAGGAGTGCGAGTAGATATAAAGAGGACTAGGGCATCTTCAACTGAGGGACTACTATCATCTCCTCGTTCCCGTCTGGTTCCACCGTCCATTGGCAGAACCTGTAAGAACCCAATCCACAGTACTGTCCCCACCGATTTTCGTCCCTAAGACTTATTTTATTCCAAATTATACCCTTTTTTTTTATGAAGGATCAAAAATTTCCAATCTTTCGGTCCAACCGTCCGAGCGCTCTAAAGCGTCAACCATGGCGCCCGATTTTGTTCGTATTTGGCACGTAATCATTGCCCTGGATCGAAATTTCTTCAGCAAGTTCATCTGGGATTGAGTCGCACATATTTTGAGTTCGGTTTTGACTTGGATCGTGCTTCAAGTTGCAATGGGTCCGATTTGAGATCATCTAGAATCCTATTTGAGGAATGGACCACAATTGGACGAGATAGACTGCGACTAGGGTTTGGACCCTTTCATCTCTTAGAGACCGTTTGACTTTGCTCCGTGGGGGGTAAAAAGATGAATGCCGAGTATAAAGAATGTATTATAAATGTACTGCATTTATATTGTTTTAGAAATGATTGATTGGGTATAAAATAAATGCAAAATATTATTATTTTTGTGCATTATTTGAATTAAAAAGAATTTATTGTAAATTCCAATAATGGACTCCGATTGACATGACACAAAGTGGGTGGTCAGCACTATCGTGTTTTTCGGTGGTTGGGTGGCCAACAATATCATGCTTGTCAGTGGCTGCCAACAACAATAGGTGGTGGCCAACAGGAGTAGGGATAGTTCATGGATGGCAGTGATGACAGAGACGGTGATAATTGTGGGTGGTGATGGTTGTGGTGGAAATGACGATAATCGACAAGCAATTGTTGTCAGCTACAACAGGTGGCACCGACAGAGGGAGCGACCAGTAATGTTCAACATTGGGCAATAATTAGCAACGAGTGGTGGAGGCAAACACCTGTCGATGACATAATAGCCATGACTTGCAGTATATTTAAAACTCCACTAAACCGTTTGGATTTGGAATGCACCGTAAATGGATTATAAGGTGAGTTTGAAATTCTTTGAAATTTTTCTTCAAACCAAATATCAAGATTCTAAAAATCTTTGCATGTGGAATATTTGAAACCTTTTAATTTGTAACCGTTCTTGTCGGTTGAGATATATATGTTCTTAGGTAAATGAGGGAAAGGAGCTTGATCTATACCTTCATCTTATTATTGGAAGGAGCTCACAATTCAAAAAGAGCAAAACAAGAATTTGTAATGTGATCTACTTGAGGGAATCTCTTACCTATTTAATTTATCATTCGAGCAAAGCAAATCTTTATATTTTACAACAATATGTTGCCGATGAATTTGTTTTTATTATTATTATGATTGTTTGGATAGAATGCTTCTTAATTTGATCATCAATTCATCGACTTTGATAATATTCATGCTTGCCTCCTCTTTGAAAATGTTGGATCAAATATTGTCTCTCGAGCACATCTAGACAATATTACAAGGACGAAAAGGCTAGAGGAAAAAGAAGTGAGAGAAACTAACAATTAGAGAGTTATTTATTTATTTATTTTGCTTAATTAGAAACTATACTATTTTAGAGAGACAAAACAACACGGAAGCTCAAGGATAATGATTTTTTGTAGAAAATTACAAACTCAGGTTATATATTTACATGTGTTGGTGCATAATTAGTGATACTTAATTTATAAACATGGGTATGGTTAACAACACATAATAGACTTGTTGTGTGCTAGAAGATTCGCGACAGTAGAATAATATATTATCGTTTTAAGGTGGTACGAAGGTTCAACATACATTTAGAAGAGAGAAAATTAGTAGTGACATCAGAAGCTCTTACGTGGAAAACCAGTAAATGAAAAAAAACCGCAGGGCCTGACCAAGCTTATAAAATTCCAATATAAGTTGATAATTACAAAGATTTCTTATTTCATAGGCGATAAAGAGTACAAAGTCTTTTGATTTACAACGTTAGTGCACTGAAAACGATAATATTAATGTGAAACTATTTAACCTTCGGTTGGCCGTCCGGACGTCTAGACGTATTATTTTTTCTGATATTTGAGTTAGGCTAATCAAATCTTAAAAACTTGTTAAGTCTTAAACATGAGCTAGTAAGGGAAGCAGTCGACTCAAAGTCTCAGGAAATCTCTGAGTTTTGCGATTAGATTGACTTAATCAACTTGGCCTAATTGAATCTTATTATTATTAGTTTAGAACGAGTCTTATAATTATTAAGTTAGCTTTGAGAAAGATATAATCTATAATTAATCATTTAAAAGTTAAATGGATAAATTAATTATTTAAAAGCTTTTGTGGGTATTATAATATATATATTTTTTATTTTGGAACAAATTGGACATCCATTTTTTTATGACTATCACATCAAAATTAACGGCCAAAGTTAGATTTCTATGAAATTTCTATATATTATCTATCATTATTACATTTTTCTATGCTTAATAAATTTTCTTATCATTCATAAAATTGATTAATATGGATTCATAAATATATCTTATTTTGAAGGTGACAATTGATGATATAGTTTTGACATGGCTATAGAAGTGATTAATGCAAAATAGAAGTGACATGTCTCCAAGAAAATCATATCGATCCACACAAATTTTGTTGCGTATTTGGACCGGAAGCTTTCCACTGCTGCCGTTAGACCACCGCCACTTGTTGGTTTTATTTTCGAATATGAAAATAATTTATATATATATATATATACATATATATACACACACACAATTTTGAAGTGCAAGGATAAAGTATGAAGAGTTGCCACAAGAATCATTTCAAAAAACTTCCAAATACGTTGAATTTCGACCCATCACCGTCCAAGATGGCAAGGAAATGGTGAATGCCGGGGAGCTAAGCGGAGTTTTCATTCCCGGTTAAGGGAGCCCTGATTTTATGGAGGGACGACGCATGGCCGGCATGAGTCACGAGTCAAATGAGGCATACATATATACACACACACACATATATATATATATATACATACATATACACACACATAATTTTGAAACAGATTTAGGTAGTATGTGTGTAAAGATTGAAACTTAGGGTTTAAGTATGTATATAAATAAGGACTGGGTATTTGCCCTGAACCAAAAAGTATGTTTCCCCATCATTATTTATAAAAAGAAGAAAAAGTAGATGTTATTGATTGAGCCCCGTAAAACTTGTTATTTTGCAAAGATTTTTTTTGGTGATTACTTTGGTTAAAGGCAACGTACTCCTTGGTAGACTTCTGGTATTGTTGCTGGAAGAAGGCACTTGAGCCTCAACTTTCTTGGCACAGCAAAAGAATGGTGAGAAAAGAGAAGGAGAGTGGGAAGAAGAAGCAGGGAGAGGGAAAAGAGAGAAAAGCCAGCCTCCCACAATTGGTCTCCCGAGAGCCTTTGGAATAGACGAGAGTTTCGGGCGCAGAGGACGATTGGAAGCGGGAGCGAGAGCATGTCACTATCTAGTGTCAAAGAAGAGGAGGGTTTTAGCCGAGCGAGTGCTTCGGGTGGAAGATCTTGGGGAGTAGAGGGTTTACTGAAAAATGTAGTTTTGAAGTGAAGCTACGTGTGGTCGCATGAGGTGGGTAGGGCTGTAAACGAGGCTAGTGTTGGGCTCGTTCGAAATTGGCTCGTGTTCGAAATCGGCTCGTGTTCGAAATGGCTCGTGAACAGTACGTTCGTGTTCGGCTCGAAAATGATATTCGTGTCGTGTTCGGCTCGAAAAAATGAATTAATACTTTTTTACCCAATTTTACAAAATACAAACTTCATTACAAATTTTATAATTTATAAATTAAAGAAAAAGATGAAAATTTAGAAAATACAAACTTTTACAAAAACTTCAATACAAATTTACAAAACTTTACACAAAGAAGATTAATTCCTTTTTTACAAAATTTTACAAAATAAAAACTTATGTACTAATTTTACAAATTTACAAAAACATTATCACGTTTTTTCACAATTTCCTCGAGTCGGCAGTCTCTTCAAATTGGGATCCATCTTGAGTAAGGCTGTAAAAGAAGAGAAATATGTGTGAACAAACAGTGGACTTGTCTTGAAGAAAAAAATTTGCAGAAACAAATAAGGAATTTACTTCGGCTAAAAATTTACTGCGGCTAAAAATCTTGAATAGCAAAATTTGCAGTGGACTTGTCTTGAGAAGCAGGAGATGAAGATACTGAAATCATCTGTTAGCATGACCCATCCGAGTAACTCAAATTTTGAACTCAAATGGAATGGCCCATCCAAGTAACTCACCAATTCCCTGAAACAATTCTCACTTGCAATGCTCACCTAGGTTTAAGAAGCAATTCTCAGTTGCAATGCTCACCAATTCCCTGTAACACAGATTACAGTTGCAATGCTCACNTATATATATATATATATATATATATATATATATATATATATATATATATATATATATATATAAACAGGGAGACGTGTTGCTCTACTAGTTTTTCGGCATCATCGTGGCGCAATGCTCACCAATTCCCCAAAACACAATCAAGTTTAAGAAGCTTATGTACATATATGCAATTTTTTGCTACTCCTCTGAATAATGCACCTCCTCTGAATAATGCATTAGAAGAGATAACAGAGACGACATAATCATTTACAAAAAGGTTGCAGATTTTATATTCAGAGACGACATAATCAGAGATAACAGAGCCTTGAATGAAACATTCATCTTATCTTAAAATGGTTGCAAACTTGTGTTGCCATCCAAACTTAAGAGTAAGAATAATCATTTACGGCATCTTTTCATATTTTTCTCCTAAAATGGTTGCAAACTTGTGTTGCCTTCCAAAATTAAGAGTAAGAATAATCATCTAATGGGGCACCAAAAAGAACCACTTCGATAATGCATCAAACCTAATTAAGCCCATCCATAGAAATGACTGCTTTATAAAAATGAATGCTTTGTAAAAAAGAATGCTTTGCAAAAAAAATTTCTTCTCTGATAATATTTCATAATGCATCAAACATAATTAAGCCCATCCGAGTAATTCAAAGCATTCCAAAAAAGAATTGTAAATGTCAAACTTTAGATGACAGATATGTAAATGCATAAGAATTGTGTAGTATGCAAGTAAACTTTCCAAAAAACAACCATTGTTGTCTTGCCAGCTTTGAGAGAGAATGGCCCATCCAAGTAACTCAAAAGCATAATAAATTATTCTTCCAAAAGCATTCCAGAAAATTCATTTGGCAAGCCATAATAAAAATTAATCTGCAAAGCCATAGCAACATGTGTGTCTATTAAGAGAGCAGTGCCAACAACTATGCTTTCATGCAAAGAGTGGTTGACACATAATGAGTTAAAACAAATAGTCATTTCTCAACTTATAACTATTGGATAGCATCAGGTAGTCATTTCTCAATTTATGTACAACAAGAGTCAAAACATCAAGCCACAAGAACTTTCAAATCTTCCCCATGCATACCATTTATAGTCAATGAATGACAGCTCATTTCTCATGCATACCCAAGATTAACATACTAAATCAATAAAGCCTACAACAGTAGAGCAGAATATAATGCATAAGATAAAGAAAGTAACAGTGCTGAGAAGGAGAAGTAATGTATACACATAAATCTAAATGTGTTGACCTCACTTAATCCAATAGCCGAGCATCAAGTAGCCATTTTTAAACTTATGCACAACAAGAGATAACAGCAAGTCACAAGAGCTTTCAAATCTTCCTCAAACCAACAAATTTGTAATTTTGAACAATTCTTATACAACTACATATTTAACACCACAGTTTGATATTTACATTTGTAACCTTTTGATATTCAGAATCAATATTTGCAGAGACACATTTTTGCCTTTGAGAAATAAGTAAAGGTAGTATATATGGGAAAACTAAAGCTCATGTTTGAGATATAAGAATACATGAGAGCCGAATGATCTATGCGTGTATAAACAAATATCCAAGTTCATGTGTTAAGCATGTAAAGTATAAGAATACGCTGCATATCTAATGACAACTTTGAAACCATACCGAAGAAACCACTAAATCAGATTTACATACACATAAATCTATATAGAAAAGTTCAAAACCCTCTCAACAGATAATCCAAAACCCTCTCAACAGATAATCCCAGATGAAGGGCAGGTCACCTTAAAACATGAAATCCATCACGATTGCATAGAAAACAAGAACTTTATAGAAAATAGGAATTCCCTCAACTCAACAATCAAAGCAAAGAAAAGTTCTTAGAACCATGAATCTCGCATTCCACTCCACAAGAGATGGAGCTGCCAATTCCATCCTTTGGTTAAGAGAAAGCAACATTATAACAAGCTAAATTTCGAACTTCTTTTACATGGTGTATTAACTATTAGCTTTGAAAACCAAATACTCCAATAACTAAAATATTTTGAATCATTTTCTTCATATAACAACAGTCAGCAATACAAGGCGAGCAAGAAGGGATGCAAAAACTAAAATCTGTACAGAAGAGTAGTTTTTCCAGACAAGAGCATTAATTGTCTGTAAGAAAAAAAGTAAACTTCACTTTTAGATCTCTAATAACTGAAATATTTTGGATCATTTTCTTCATATAACCAAATGCTCCAATTTCCAAATTCTCACTAAAATAAAATGCAGCTTCCATGAAAGAATGACAATTATAATAATCAACCACCCTTCATTTTCCTGAAACCTACTATTTATAAATCAGTCACCCTCCATTTTCCAAATTCATAATTAGTATCACTTTAGGCATACTACCANAAAAAAAAAAAAAAAAATGTTTGATCTAAGTTTGAGCGAGCCCAAATCATGCACTTAAAGTATGGAAATAGTTTTAAAATATATTTTGGGAGATGAAATAATCTCCAAATATGATAAATTTATAGTCAAATCGAGTCTCTCGGTAAGACAGATTCATCAAGTCTAAGATCACTTAATTATGAAAACATTAAGTCATTCAAAATACTCATAAATTTATATCCAATTAAGGGAACCACTCTAGGCCCTCCGATGAAGTGGTTCAGACTCGTGCAGTATTTACTTAGAAGAGTTCTCAAAATCTATAAATAAACTTCCACTCCCTTCATGAGGGGGACTAGAGAAGAAGGCTAAATTTGAGGGTTCCCAAGCTCCATCACCACCAAACCATCTTTGTTGGGTCGCCATTAGTTTAAGTGAGTCAAGCCGAATCGTGAGTGGGGTAGCTCAAGCTAGCCTCAACTTGACATGTTAGCCCATGAGCCGACTCATTTTTAAAAATATTAATATAAAATATAATCATATACACATAATTTTGAAACAGATTTAGGAGTATGTGTGTGAAGATTGAAACTTAGGTGTTAGGTATGTAAATAAATAAGGATTGGGGGGTATATAAGAATATTATACTTTTTCAAATTTATTGCATCTCCTAAGCTTTGGTTAAAGGCGACTTCCTCCTCCTTGGTAGACTTCTGGTATTGTTGCTGGAAGAAGACACTTGAGCCTCAACTTTCTTGGCACAGCAAAAACATGGTGTGAAAAGAGAAGGCGAGCGGGAAGAAGAAGAAGGTAGATGGAAAAGGGAGAAAAGCCAGCCTCCCCCAATCGGTCTCCCGAGAGCCTTTGAAATAGACGAGGGCTTCGGGCGCAGAGGACGATTGGAAGCGGGAGCGAAAGCATTGTCACCGTCGAGTGTCAAAGAAGAGGAGGGTTTTAGCGGAGCGAGTGCTTCGGGTGGAAGATCTTGGGGAGTAGAGGGTTTTTATTGAAAAAGGTAATTTTGAAGTGAAGCTAGGTGTGGTCGCATGAGGTGGAGCAAACGAGGGCTTTTATCCGTAGTTGTCTGGATGAGTTCGTCGATAATCGGGTCAATTCGAAACTGATTCACGTGCGTCCAGCGAATGCGATCCCTTGGTTCGATCGGAGCCATCCACATGCAAAAATGTCGTTCGACTTTCGCTTAAGCAAGAGTCGAAGTCTAGCAAAATGGTGCCAGCATGACACTCTTCAGCACACACCAACGGGTCTCAAATTCATGCACAAGGGTTTTCGTCTTATTTTAATTTTGAGTTTGATTTTGGTTAGTGAATTTAGACCCGAATTTGGTTTGTAGGGATTTTGAAGAAATGATTTTAATTTTGATTACGGTGAATATGTGAATTGTAGTGTGAAGGTGTGTGGTGTAAGTGTATGTAGATGTGCATGCTGTTTCAAAGATTAAAAACCCCTAAATCCAAAAGGTCTTCATAAGAATTTTTCAAACCTTACATGAACTTGACTTGAGTTTCAATATGTTTGTTTCAATTGACTCGACCAAATGTTACGTATTTGAAGCCACACAGGCGAGACTACAAGAAGTCAAGAAGTGGTTCCAAGTTCTAAGGAGTTCAGGTCCTAATACTAGTATTCTAAGAGAGTCAATAGAAAAGTCCTAATAGCTNTCGTGTTCGGCTCGTTAGGCTTAACGAACGAGCCGAACACGAGCTGTTTAACGAGCCGAACACGAGCTGTTCGCGAACAACGAGCCAAATTGACAGCCCTAGAGGTGGGGCAACCAAGGGCTTTAATAATTATTTCATTTGAGTACATCGAATTGCGCGGAACTCACTTTTACATGAAACTGTAGCAAAGTGAGTGCACTCCCTGGATAAATTCTAGGTTTCGGAAGAGCTCACACTGTCTGTTTCATCATCGTCGACAATCGGGTCAATTCAAGACTGATTCATGTGCTTGCAGCGAATGCGGTCCCTTGGTTCGATCGGAGCCATCCACATGCAAAAATGTCGTTCGGCTTTCGCCTAAGCAAGAGTCGAAGTCTAGCAAAACGGTGCTAGCATTACACTCTTCAGCACACACCGACGGGTCTCAAATTCATGCAGAATAGTTTTCGTCTTATTTTAATTTTGAGTTTGATTTTGATTAGTGAACTTAGGCCTTAATTTGGTTTGTAGGGATTTTGAAGAAATGATTTTAATTTTGATTTTGGTGAATATGTGAATTAGTGTGAATGTGTGTGGTGTAAGTGTATGTGGATGTGTATGCTGTTTCAAAGATTAAAAACCCCTAAATCCAAAAGGTCTTCAAAAGACTTTTTCAATTCTTATATGAACTTGACTTGAGTTTTAATATGTTGGTTCCAATTGACTTGACTAAATGTTACATATTTGAAACCATACATGTGAGACTATAAGAAGTCAAGAAGTGGTTCTAATTTCTAACTAGTGCAGGTCCCAATACTAGTCTTCTAAGAGAACCAATAGAGAAATCCTAATAGCTAGTTTCTAGACTATAGAAAAGAAAACAGACCTCACAAAAAATGAGGTCAACACTATTGTCTAACCACCGTGTCATTGTTGCCAGGCCACAACCATTAGATCATGGCAACTTCTGAACTTCCCTTACTAGCCACAATTGCCACCACCGCCAGAGCACTGCGATCAAGCCACTGATACCAATGATGTTGGCATTAAATTTTCTGACACATGACTTCTATCGTCGGTCTTTCTTCACAACAATCAAGTCGCTTCCACTTCCCTAACGTATTTTGCCACTCCTCTAGTGGAAGCCATGTTGATAACCCTCACTTATGTAATATTGCTTCTAGCTATTCAAGAGCAGTAAAGACTAACAATATACATTGGCATGGTGGAATTATTTCAACTGAGTTAGACCTTATGGTTTTTACTCTTTTAGGTTTTTTTTCACTTAAACACTTATTGTTTCCTCTTACAACTCTTATTTTATCTCTATTTGAGTCAGATCTTCTTACAACACTATAACGTTAATATATCATTCCACCATTATGAATTTACCAGCACATAATAAAAAGTATAAATATTCACCTCTTAAGAAGAGTGAAATTTATAAATACTCTTATTCTTTTTCTAAGAACCAATTCCCTTATCTAGGATTAGAAAGGCGCATGCGAAGTCATGTAAAGAGACCAACTCCTAAGAGAATGTAAAATAAAACTTAATAAGATACCAATACTATTGAAGAAATAAGATCAACCAATAATATAAATCCTACAATTAAAGGGGAAAAAAAAATAACAATATGAGGACAACAATGAGGATCCAATAAAATCATCCTAACGTAATCAGCTACGCAAATATAAGAATCATAAAAGTCCCAAAGAAGCAAGCAAACAAGAGCTCTAAATGGGCTTTATTCGGGGCGGCATCACTTGAATCATTCTAGTCAAAACTAAACTAGACTAGCTCTATTCGATCGAGTTCGCCTAGCCAGATGCGAAAGGCATGATGCCTACATCATTCTCACCAAATAGGAGAGGCTTGGCTTTCCTTATTACGAGCATCTAAATTCTCATAATACAATGATCTACTAATATATTAAAAATAACAAAAAATATTATAGTCATGTGTTAGAAAAATTACTCCTTGCGGATTTTAAATGTATGTGAACTCCCAATACAAATAGTATTGTACAATACTATTAACATACTATACATAAAGTTAGCATAAGAAATTCTCCGAAATTCCGGCTAGATTTTAGTCCTATTGACGAAAAAATATTACATCAGTACTAAGCACGTAGAGCAAAGTGCGTACCCAATCAAATCACGCCACGATATCCCGCGCTATGCAGCAAAAAAAACGGCGCAGTAACACGGGGAATATTCCCTCCCGTGTTATTCATGTGTTATTGCGCGTTATTCATGTGTTATTGCGTGTTATTCATGCGTTATTGATGTGTTATTGTGTTATTATAACACCAAGAATATTCTTAGGATAGAATAACACATGAATAACACACAATAACACTTGAATAACACGGGAAATATTCCCGATAGAGAAAAAAACGGCGCAATAACACGGGAGAATATTCTCTCCCGTGTTATTCTTGTGTTATTGTGTGTTATTCATGTGTTATTTATGTGTTATTCAAGTGTTATTGTGTTATTATAACACCAGGAATATTCCCAGGATACAATAACACATGAATAACACACAATAACACAAGAATAACACGGGGGGAATATTCTCCGTGTTACTGCGCCGTTTTTTTTTTCTGCGTCGCGCGGGATATCGTGGCGTGATTTCATTGGGTACGCACGTTCCTCTACGTGCGTAGTACTGATGTAATATTTTTTCCCTAACAGCACTAGCGTTCACAGAAGCTTTTCTTCCATGCTTATTTCCCCATCTTCCCTGCAAATACTCAGAGGCCTAAGCAGAAATCTATTCTGTTCTTCCCCATCAAGCCTTCCCGGCGGCCTGCTGAGCACGAAAAGCTTTCTCAGCGCATTGAGCTCCACCGCCAACTCCTTCATCATCGGCCTATCCTCTCCCCTCACATTCAAACACCTGCTCGCAAGCTCCGCCGCCGCACACAAACTCATAGAGCTTTCCTGAAACAACCGCCGATCCACCATCTCTAAGATTCTGTTCTCCTTCACCAACCGAACGAAGTATGAAGCCAGACTCCTCTCCTCATCTGACCTACGAAACGAAAGCGGAGACTCCGTTGTTAACAGCTCAACCAGAACAACACCGAAGCTGTAAACATCACTCTTCTCCGATAGCAGGCCCGTGAGAAAGTACTCCGGATCTAAGTACCCCAGAGTCCCCTGCACCACCGTCGTCACATGAGTCTGATTATAAGGAACAAGCCTTGAAGCTCCAAAATCCGAAACTTTAGCGGTGAACTCCTCATCCAAAAGTATGTTTGCTGATTTCACATCCCTGTGAATGACGGGCGTTGAAGCCGCGTTGTGCAGATAAGCAAGCGCCGCCGCCGTCTCGCCGGCAATTCGCAGGCGAGTCTCCCATGACAAAGGTGAAGTTTTTAACTTTCCGTTCGAATGAATGTGGTTGAAGAGGGTTCCATTGGAGATGAACTCGTAGACGAGCAGAGGAACTTGTGTTTCTAAGCAGCAGCCCAGCAACTTAACCACGTTCCTGTGATTGGTCTGTGAAAGAATGACCATCTCATTGATAAACTGCTCAATCTGAGTCTCATCCATCAGCTTCGATTTCTTGATGGCGACTTCGCGTCCATCAGACAGAATCCCTTTGTAAACTGTACCGTAGCCGCCATGCCCCAGTATACGGCTCTCGCTGAACTTATCAGTAGCCATTTCAAGCTCGCCGGCGGTGAAGATCTTGGCGGACGCCTCTCTGACAGAGAAGTGCTGCTGTAGAAGCAGTCCTCCGTTCTGCATGAAATGCTTCTGCTTGAGCCTTTCAGATCTTCGGTTCTTCAGCTTATTGTACGATATAATGCCCCCAATGAAGAGGAGAAGCAACAATAAGAGGCCAGCAGCCAAAACAATCTCTAATGGCGCAACTCTCTTGCAACCACTGCCTTGTTTCCTGCCATCTCCGGTTTTTCCAAAGGGGCAGGAGCAATCATATCCCCCATCAAAATTCCTGCATTTCCCATAGCACGGGCTTGTTCCATTAACAACGCACTCATCGATATCTGAAATCAAATTCAGTATTGGCGTATTAACAATCAGCATAATAAAAAAGAAAAATCTTAAGCAAGATCGTAACTTTAAGATAAATAAATTCCTCTGCAAGAGAAATAATTTTATATCAGAAATCGAGCTAAATTTGAGACCTTTGCATCCATCTCGCACATACGGATTGCCATCATATCCATCTATGCAACGGCAGAGATATCCGTCACCATTTCTGGCATCGTTGCACTCTGCTTTCTCCGTACAGATATAATAATCTCCGCCAACCCTCTTCGCCTCTTCACAAGACTTATTCCCAATCGACCAATCGAGCACGACAGACGTCGGCGAAGTTCGGCCTCCCGCGCTGTTAAGATCTTCTACTGAGAATTTAAAAACTTTCTGCTCCAAAATGAACGCCCTGCCACAAGGCGTGTTGTTAAGAATCGATCCTGTCATGTTCCGAATGCTTTCAAAATCAAGATCGAAGCTTTTCAGCTTTTCGGGTATGGAAGCCTGGCAGCAACCCACACCAGAGCAAATTCCATCAACCACACTATCTGTGCTCTCGCAGAACGAGACGCAGCTTCTCGTATCATTGCTCCGCAGCGGGCGAAGGGAAACCATGGCGTCGCAGCCGATTACAGTAAGCACGTTTCGAGTTGAGGAGAAAGTAAAGGGGGAGTCTTGGAGAAGGTATGGAAGTTTGGTTGGCACCTCGTCGAAGCCACGATCACAGCGCCATGAGAAGGGGCCGAGCTCGATGCGGACGAAGCCTTCGGTAAGGGAGATTTCGAGGAGGGGAAGCTTGGCTGAGACGAAGCTGTTGGAGATAGAGAGGCGTGGTGGTGAAGTTAGATCACCGTTATCATGTTTGCAGGTGATGTTGAAGAGAGTCGCCGAAGGGTAAGTGGTGAGTTCTGAGATGCCGAAGGGGAAGGGGATGAGTGTGCCGTTGCAGAGCCCGCCGTTTTCCGAGGCTAACACTAAAGGGCTCAATGGTGGAGGAGAAGAACTACATGGCGTATGAAGAGAAGAGAAGGCGAGGAGGAGGAAGAAGAGGAGGCGACGAGTGGGGAACATTATCCGGCACTTCCAAGGCTCATGATCTGTTCATGCGCCTTATTTATTTGACAAGGGAAAATATTTTTGAATTTAGCTTCAAAATTTTGTATATTGATGAAGTTAGTATTAAATTGATTTTGTTCATAATATATATGCTTTTTTCCGAGTCATTAAGATGACTTTTCAAATTTTATATTGAATTTCTTTATTTTATATTCAAACACTTTATAATATTTACAGTCATTTACAAGAAAAATTATTCCATAAGGATCGGTGTCCGCACGCAGCTTGCGTGCGGATACCGATCCGGACCGTAAATCACCTGATTTACGGTCCGGATGTATTTCAGTGAGCCCCACCTAAAATTTTTTATTATTTTTTTTAAAAACGGAAATAATCCTGACCGTAGATCATCGTGATCTACGGCCAAGATCGAACACCGCATGCAGAGATGCATGCGTTGTCCGCACGCAATAATCCCTCCATTTACAAGCATTAAGCCTAATTCTTATTTGTTTATACATCCAATACCGAAAATTTTCCTTAACTATTTTTACCACCAAAATTTTTAGATGACATTAAAAATTAACTTATAGATAATGAAATGCATATTTTCATGCATATATAAGGTGGTATGTGTAAAAATTTAAACTTTATGTGCTAGATATGTAGATAAATAAGAATCGAGTAGCATGCATGTAAAGAGACATTTTTTTTTTAATTTTAAAAAAATTTAAAAGATGAAGTAAATTTTGTTATTCTAATTTATTTTAATCAAATTAAGGTAATTCTTTTTTGTTTTCTTTAAAACCTTAATTATCATCCTTTTGGACAATGTTAGCTTTGGCCCATCTTGAGGTTCCTTCTCATTAGTGTAACAATTTAAAAGACCACTAATCTCAAGTGTACTCCCATACGAGTACACTTAACTTTGAAATTTTTTATGAAATTTTATTTCTTATGTCAAAATTCATCTTAGGATATGTTTGGGGCAGATGCAACGATTTGAAGAACCTGTTGCGTAACAACAGCAGAAAAGCTATTGCGAGAAAACTATTGTCGGTAAAGTTGTCTGTTTCGATTATTCAATTGTGCATTAGTTGTGCTGCAACTTCTTATTAAAAAAATATACTTTTAGATTATTTATTCATACATGAAAACAAAAGATAAAGTCAGAAATCCTAAAAGATTAGGGCAAAAAGATCCAATGTCATGGCAGAAATACACAAGTAGAGATTTATAGCTCTCTGAAATCTCATAGAGACGATCAAAATGCAAAGATTTACAAAAATGGTAGATGCCAACCCACGAAAAAATTGAAGTTGAGATCGAATGTACCTCCAAAGAGATCAGAGAAAAGAGGGGGATAAGAAAGAAGATCAAAGGTGCCTTGCTAGGGATCCACCGCCTTCGAGCTCAAAGAAGCTCGGGTTCAGGTAGAGCGAAATGATGTAGGTAGCATCAAAGAAGGCTCCTGAGTAATAACACAACATAAAAACACATAACACAGGCCGTGTGACACGATGTGAAATCAGTATTATGACGCACCGTGTCATTTATTTAAAACGCGGGGAAAATGTATTTTTCAAATGAAATTAATTATTAAAAATAATAATTAAATATTAATAAATAAATAAATAAATAAAATACGGTTAAGAAAGTTGACAATTTCCTTGTGGTGTGAGCGGAGAACGTAAATGATTCTACCACCGACACCAAGTCTACGGTGCAAGTCATGGGCATGGGTCCGCTCAGAGCCCTCTTTTTCTCCCATGAAGTCTACTTTGAATATATATATATATATATATATATATATATATATATATATATAT
>JXCR01056493.1:0-55713 GCA_002079205.1 Phalaenopsis hybrid cultivar | reverse complement strand
TTAGTTATGTTATGATAAAGAAAAGATTTAAAACAATCTCAACAATAAACTGAGAGAAGGGTGTATCCAAGTACAAAAAGCAGGCAAATAAAGTACAAATCAATATTAAGCATCTTATTCTTACATAGAAGATAATAATGCTTCCACTGTCAAAATGAAAAAAAAAACGAAAATTGTGTTAATAGATTTCAGTTTTGTTTAATTATGGTTTGAGTGATTTAATTTCAGTTGTCGATCATCTCAGAAAACCACCTATGCATAACACTATAGGCTGCAAGGGAGTATGTCATACTAATTAGGTGGAGCTGTTAAATGTTCTTAACTAATAATTTTGGGGTGTGTGGTTGCTAAAATTAGAAAATCCAATGTAGTCAAAATATAATGTGAAGTAAAATCATATATTTAAAATATTTTACGGTGTTTGGTCATTCCTTAAAGAAATACATGAGTTTCATTTATTTTTTGTGTCTGATTGCTTGTAAAATATAACTAATATTTCAGGATTAAGGTGGGTTAACAACATAAGATGGGTGATAGCAGTGGTTGACGGTGGGATTGTAGTGGCGACGAATTGGCAGTGTTGGCCATGATAGGCAAACGGGTAACAAGGTGGGGGGGATTGTAGTGACGAAGCACCGATAAACTAAAAACTGATACGAGCATCATGAAATAAATGATCAAAAATGTATTTGCTGAAATAGTACATAATTGGGACCTATTGGTAGAACAACTCCAATCTCGTTCACCATCTTAAAGATGCATCATCCATTTCATTGTATCTTCATAAACTAGTTAAATACCTTCAATACGAGCTACTCAATATTTTATGATTATTTTGCATCATATCCTTCCAAACTCATAAAATTTCGACTTTTAGCCTTCAAAATTCGGTTATTATAAACTTCTTTTGTTGCATAATACTCACGTCTATATATGCATTTCTCATCTATAGCAATTGATCGTTCTTACACAACCATAAAAAAATTGCAAGAAAATATAATGCATTCGTCTAATCCCATTAAGCAGGGTTCTTTCTCCACTTTTACAAAGCTAAAGAAAAATTAAATTGCGACAATAGCAATTTCCTTTAATCTAGAAAGTGTAAACGTCTTAACCATTAAATTTTCCATTTAAACTTATTTCGATCATTTTATTAGCAAAATAGAAGAGAAGCTCTGGTTTCTGACCTGCAGAAGGCAGTTGCATTCAAACCGCCGTTTTGACACAAAGCCACGACCTTGTAAGGTATATTTGTAAAACAACTTGCTCACAACAACTACTTGCAACCGAGTAAGCTTTTCAAATCCCAGTTGCTTCAACTTGAGATATNATCATCCTTTTGGACAATGTTAGCTTTGGCCCATCTTGAGGTTCCTTCTCATTAGTGTAACAATTTAAAAGATCACTTATCTCAAGTGTACTCCCATACGAGTACACTTAACTTTGAAATTTTTTATGAAATTTTATTTCCTATGTCAAAATTCATCTTAGGATATGTTTGGGGCAGATGCAGCGATTTGAAGAAGCTGTTGCGTAACAACAGCAGAAAAGCTATTGTGAGAAAACTATTGTCGGTAAAGTTGTCTGTTTCGATTATTCAATTGTGCATTAGTTGTGCTGCAACTTCTTATTAAAAAATATACTTTTAGATTATTTATTCATACATGAAAACAAAAGATAAAGTCAGAAATCCTAAAAGATTAGGGCAAAAAAATCCAATCTGTCATGGCAGAAATACCCAAGTAGAGATTTATAGCTATCTGAAATCTCATTAAAGACAACCAAAATGCAAAGATATACAAAAATGGTAGATGCCAACCAACGAAAAAATTGAAGTTGAGATCGAATGCACCTCCAAAGAGATCAGAGCAAAGAGGGGGAATAAGAAAGAAGATCAAAGGTACCTTGCTAAGGATCCACCGCCTTCGAGCTCAAAGAAGCTCGGGTTCGGGTAGAGCGAAAAGATGAGAGTAGCATCAAAGAGAGGGCTCCAGAGTAATAACCCAACATAAAAACACATAACACAGGCCGTGTGATATGATGTGAAATCAATATTATGACGCACCGTGTCATTTAAAATGTGGGCAAAATGTATTTTTCAAATGAAATTAATTATTAAGAATAATAATTAAATAATAATAAATAAATAAATAAATAAATAAATAAATAGAAAGTTGACAATTTCCTTGTGGGGTGAGTCTAGACAACGGAAATTATTCTACCACCGACACCAAGTCTACGGTGCAAGTCATGGGCATGGGTCCGCTCAGAGCCCGCTTTTTCTCCCATGAAGTCTACTTTGAATATATATATATATATATATATATATATATATATATATATATATTACATACATGCCACGTTACCAATTGCATGAAAACGATTATTTTACATTTTTTTTATGTGGTATAAATGTAAATTGATAGGATTTGGCTGGTACTTGTATAAATGCCCATTATCTTCAGCAAAAGGAGAGCTTTAAAAACAAAAGAAAAAAAAAAAAGGTTTGATTTTTTAAAAACTTGGCACCTAACCACAGTACATTAACTGAATAGATATAAAGAACTTACATAGGATGTACATAGAGTAAAACAAAATTAATTCAAATAAGATAAACTTTTATACACATCACCTTAGCCACTTGCTGGAGTGCCTTGCCAAAATAACACAATCTCCATAAAAAAACTGAACTTGGGCTTGTTGCCATGGGGGTGCAGATGATTAAATTACTCCTCCAAATCCCTGAGCATGTATCCGTTTGAATTCATCCGATTTCCACAAACTGTATTTCAGCATATAACCCCCAAACCAACCAATATTTGGATTTGGTACTGCTAAAATTTTAGCTGTGTTGAAATCAAGCACGAAAAACATCAGATTTAGCGTTCCATTTTTTTTAAAAAATTGAGCTAAGTTAATCGTAAACACAGAAACAAACACCACATATGCAAGACTTTGAACCCAGAACTTCATGATCGAAAGATTAAGCTGTCAACCAACAAGTTATCTTGCATACTTTTAACGTTTCGACATCACAAGTGCAAGTTTGAGGACGTTCTGACGGCACAACTTGTACGGATTTCTCAACAGTGTGATATTCGCTTTATCTGCGTCCGATATAGTCACATGAGCTACAGTGTATAAATCCCCTTTCTCCAATGCAAATTGCCACTCCCTGCAAGAAATGTCAAACCAATGTTTAGTTGCAGACTTGGTTGCCTTTACCTCAACATACTCCCTTGCTTCGTTCTCTCCAACAACCAAATCAAAGGGTAACCCTGACTCAGTTTCTTCATTAATCCATCTCACATCAGTGCAGCCAAGTTCCTCAGTATAGTATTTGAAAGCTAACATCTCTCCGAGTCTGCCGGTCTTTCTCCATTCGTGAAAATCATCAGATGTTGGCCTCTTAATCCTTTCTACGGCAGAGATTTTACCATTTTCTTCAAAATGACTTGTGGGTTCTAAAGCAGGATCTTGGAGCAATTGTGCAGAATCAGTCAGTCCAACTGGGTTAGATTGTAAATGGATTAATTCTGAATCTTGCCCTTCTTCTAAGGTCCAGTTCCCCGTAATCTCAACAGATATTGGATCTTCCATCTGAGCAGAATCTTCAGCAACTTTATTTAAACCACCATTTAAGCCATCATATGGCGGCATCCACAGCTTTCTTCTTCGACAATATTGAAAATCAGGATCATTTTTCCAATCTGTAGGCGGCCAGCAGGTAATTATACCTGGTTTTTTATGTGAAGGCTTTGAAAATCCACATTTGAGGTCGTCGGGAACGGGCATTGACGGTGAAGTTTTATGTGTGTCTGCTTCGCATGCGGATGAAATGGACCAAAGAGAATCTTCATCAGGTAACTTTGATATCTTTTGGTTATTGAGAACAAAAGATTCAATTTGTTCATCGGTGGAGCCAGATTGTNTTTAAGTGGTATAAATGTAAATTGATAGGATTTGGCTGGTACTTGTATAAATGCCCATTATCTTCAGCAAAAAGAGAAGCTTTAAAAACAAAAGAAAAAAAAAAAGTTTGATTTTTTAAAAACTTGGCATCTATCCACAGTAGTACATTAACTGAATAGATATAAAGAGCTTACATAGGATATACAGTAAAACAAAATTAATTCAAATAAGATAATCTTTTATACAAATCACCTTAGCCACTTGCTGGAGAGCCTTGCCAAAATAACACAATCTCCATAAAAAAACTGAACTTGGGCTTGTTGCCATGGGGCTGCAGATGATTAAATTACTCCTCCAAATCCCTGAGCATGTATCCGTTTGAATTCATCAGATTTCCACAAACTGTATTTCAAGCATATAACCCCCTAACCAAACAATATTTGGATTTGGTACTGCTAAAATGTTAGCTGTGTCGAAATCAAGCACGAAAAAAAATCAGCTTTAGCGTTCCATTTTTTAAAAAAATTGAGCTAATTTAATCGTAAACACAGAAACAAACAGTACATGCGCAAGACTTTGAACCCAGAACTTCATGATCGAAAGATTAAGCTGTCAACCAACAAGTTATCTTGCATACTTTTAACGTTTCGACATCACAAGTGCAAGTTTGAGGACGTTCTGACGGCACAACTTGTACGGATTTCTCAACAGTGTGATATTCGCTTTATCTGCGTCCGATATAGTCACATGAGCTACAGTGTATAAATCCCCTTTCTCCAATGCAAATTGCCACTCCCTGCAAGAAATGTCAAACCAATGTTTAGTTGCAGACTTGGTTGCCTTTACCTCAACATACTCCCTTGCTTCGTTCTCTCCAACAACCAAATCAAAGGGTAACCCTGACTCAGTTTCTTCATTAATCCATCTCACATCAGTGCAGCCAAGTTCCTCAGTATAGTATTTGAAAGCTAACATCTCTCCGAGTCTGCCGGTCTTTCTCCATTCGTGAAAATCATCAGATGTTGGCCTCTTAATCCTTTCTACGGCAGAGATTTTACCATTTTCTTCAAAATGACTTGTGGGTTCTAAAGCAGGATCTTGGAGCAATTGTGCAGAATCAGTCAGTCCAACTGGGTTAGATTGTAAATGGATTAATTCTGAATCTTGCCCTTCTTCTAAGGTCCAGTTCCCTGTAATCTCAACAGATATTGGATCTTCCATCTGAGCAGAATCTTCAGCAACTTTATTTAAACCGCCATTTAAGCCATCATATGGCGGCATCCACAGCTTTCTTCTTCGACAATATTGAAAATCAGGATCATTTTTCCAATCTGTAGGCGGCCAGCAGGTAATTATACCTGGTTTTTTATGTGAAGGCTTTGAAGATCCACATTTGAGGTCGTAGGAGGGAACGGGCATTGACGGTGAAGTTTTATGTGTGTCTGCTTCGCACGCAGATGAAATGGACCAAAGAGAATCTTCATCAGGTAACTTTGAGATCTTTTGGTTATTGAGAACAAAAGATTCAATTTGTTCATCGGTGGAGCCAGATTGCGCCATGGCTGTCACCATGTGAAGAAAATTGGCGAAGTGCAGTTCTGAAGAGCCATTGAAGAAGTACCGAGAAAGCTCCAAGAACATTGAATGAGCATCAGTGTCGGGACATGAGTACAGAATGTTACCCTGTAGAGAGTAATATTTCAATCTTCTTCGAAGTATTTCATCATCATAAAAATTCAATCAGAAGGCTAAGATTTCAAAAATAATTTAGTTATGTTATGATAAAGAAAAGATTAAAAACAATCTCAACAATAAACTGAGAGAAGGGTGTATCCAAGTACAAAAAGCAGGCAAATAAAGTACAAATCAATATTAATCATCTTATTCTTACATAGAAGATAATAATGCTTCCACTGTCAAAATGAAAAAAATAAAGAAATTTGTGTTAATAAATTTCAGTTTTGTTTAATTATGGTTTGAGTGATTTAATTTCAGTTGTCGTTCATCTCAGAAAACCACCTATGCATAACACTATAGGCTGCAAGGGAGTATGTCATACTAATTAGGTGGAGCTGTTAAATGTTCTTAACCAATAATTTTGGGGTGTGTGGTTGCTAATATTAGAAAATCCAATGTGGTCAAAATATAATGTGAAGTAAAATCATATATTTAAAATATTTTACGGATTTTCATTTATTTTTTGTGTCTGATTGCTTGTAAACTATAACTAATATTTCAGGATTAAGGTGTGTTAACAACGTAAGTAGGGTGACAACAGCGGTTGACGGTGGGGTTGTAGTGGCGACGAATTGGCAGCGGTGGCCATGATGGGCAAACGGGTAAGAACGTTGGGGAAGGGGGGGGATTGTAGTGACGAAGCACATATAAACTAAAAACTGATACGAGCGTAATGAAATAAATGATAAAAAATGCATTTGCTGAAATAGTACATAATTGGGCACCTATTGGTAGAACAACTCCAATCTCGTTCACCATCTTAAAGATGCATCATCCATTTCATTGTATCTTCATAAACTAGTTAAATATCTTCAATACGAGCTATTCAATATTTATGATTATTTTGCATCATATCCTTCCAAACTCATAAAATTTCAGACTTTTAGCCTTCAAAATTCGGTTATTATAAACTTCTTTTGTTGCATAATACTCGCGTCTATATGTTAATTTCTCATCTATAGCAATTGATTGTTCTTACACAATCATAAAAAAATTGCAAGAAAATATAATTCATTCGTCTAATCCCATTAAGCAGGGTACTTTCTCGACTTTTACGAAGCTAAAGAAAAATTAAATTGCGACAATAGCAATTTCCTTTAATCTAGAAAGTGTAAACGTCTTAACCATTAAGTTTTCCATTTGAACTTAATCCGATAGTTCTATTAGCAAAATAGAAGAGAAGCTCTGGTTTCTGACCTGCAGAAGACAGTTGCATTCAAACCGCCGTTTTGACACACAGCTCCGTCCTTGTAAGGTATATTTATAAAACAACTTGCTCACAACAACTACTTGCAACTGAGTAAGCTTTTCAAACCCCAGTTGCTTCAACTTGACATACGCATCCAGGTGCAAATTATAAATATAGCGTTGCGCATAAAGAATAACCCAATTTACTAAAGAAACTTTGTCTCTGTTATCTTCTGTACCATAAAAAATTGCTTCGCGTGACACAATCTAATGAAAAAACAAAACAAAAAAAAAAAGATATATTAGGATGCTAAAGCAGTTTACTATAAAGATAGAAAGATTTACATACATACCACTTAATTCCTATATCATTAAATATCTAACACAAAATATTTCAATTTTTAACAAACATGCTACCTTACCTATTCATGAAAAAGGTGTATTTCACTTTTTAAAAGTTAAAATGATGATATTTTTTATGTAATATGAATGATTTGGGTGGTAAAAATGAAAAAAAAAAGTGAAGTTTAGGTGTTAGATATGTAATCACAGAAATTGAATGGCATGTCTGTAAATGTCCAATGAAGATATTACAACAAAATAAATAAAAAAACAAAGAATTATCATTATAAAGTTATAGCAAGGGAAGGGTGATTTTAAACCTCTGAGAGAGCGGGAACTCCGATATTATGAAAAAAGGTAGCAACGCTGCCTAAGAGCATGACATTCTCCTCCGCACTGAGCTTGCCAAATTGTATGAAGTCAACACCATCAGAGTACTTAAAAATCTTCTTTAGCTCACCAGCATCTGACCAACAAATGACACCAAATGAAGGATGTAGAGAAACCCATTTATCTTGCTCAGTCGGAAGCACAGTATTTTCCAATTTTGCAAAATTATCCTTCAGCTCTGAAATTTGATCTGGTGAAACTAGACCAGATTTTAGGTCCTCACCCCACCTTGTCATAACCTGAAACACCTAGAAAAAGAAGGAAGTAAATGTTAGCATGAGCATTAATAGTATCTGATGGTTTTAGAAATTCCAATATAATGATCTAGTCATAATTTTACCAACAAAAGCATTGTAGAGTGAAGCGTGAAGCTTGAGATTCAAAGGATTTTAGGATAACAAAACAAAAGCGTAGTTTCAAATATATAAAATAATTATATAAATTTCAGATTTAATAAATATTAAATATAAACAATTTGGAGAAGTTCATCATAGGCCAAAATTAAACATAGAAAAAAGGGGGTAATAAACACAAGCCTTCCATACTATTCTTCGTCCCTCTATACGTTTCTTGAACTGATATGGAATAACTTTGGAGTGAAAGATGGCAAGTGAGGTACATTTAAAACACATTTAAAATAACGAGCCATTTGGAATTGTCATTGTAAAGACCAAACGAATAAATAAATATATATTTATGACGCGGGTGTGTCTCCCACACAAAACGCGAGACACAACAGCCTCCGGTTGGCGAATTGGGCACAACTTTGCGTGAACCGGTTTATCCCAATGGAGGAGGGAACCACACGATCATTTTTTCAAGGGGAATTGCTGACCGACTGAGAGGGCCCCACCCTTAGCTACTCTAGTAGTATTAATATGTCATTTTCTATGTATTAAGTCAAATTTTGCTTCAGATTTTCTGCAGTCGGCATCTTTCACCCTTGCTAGGGTTTGATCCGACGACAGGTGGTGTAGTGGTACTCCGATTGTATCTTACTCCAAGTTGGTGATTATTTCTTCTCTTTTCTCCCTCTACCAAATTCCACTGCTTGTTGCTGCTGCTTGTGCGCACCCTCCCACAGCCCCACTGCTTTTTGCCGTGCCAACCAACCCCGTTACTGCTTGCTGCTGCTGCACCCTTCACAGCCCCACCTACATGTTGTCCAGCCACCAAACCACCTTCCCTTCACTGCCACTAAACCTCTCAAACATCTACAGCTCTCCGTTTCCACTATCTCGACACGCAACTCCAGACCTTCGATCGGCCTTTTGTGTTTGTGTCGTTGTTTTCCTACTTTCAAGTGACTTGTTATAATCCCCTTTGAATTTCAGCAATAATATCATCATTCCGTTGTGATTTTGGGTCAACTCCTGTAACAATTTATTTATTTATTTCCATTATTATTACTACTATTAATAACAAAAACAAAAAGAAATAGTAGTAATAATAATAATAAAACAGTTTTTTCATAAATTTACAAAATCAATTGAAACGTATAAATCAGATTAATTAAAATTAATAAAGTTTTCAAAATGAATGATTAACTGTTAAAGACATAACTTTAAAAGTATTTTTTTCAATTTTTAATATGTGATAAATAGAATGATAAAATGAGATATTAAAAATAATCTTAAACCGATAAGTGTCAAGATAGGTGAGGACTTACTTTATGTGCTGCTTGTGATGGCAACGCAATCGCTGATAATTGCTGTAGGATCTGAAAATAGCCAGAAAATGGAGGTGTTTCAGGCACACCACAAACATTTACAAAAAAATCGTGAAGGGTTGGGTACACAGTTTCCAAGGAAAAGCACAGAAAGTGACTATTCTTGTGCGTCGTAGTGCACAAAAGCATTAGTTCCTTCATCTTGTCCACACAGCCAGTTGGGTCCTTCCAATAAACTTCTTTGGGTGATAAAAACATTCCAGATGCAGGAGCACTGCTTTGACAACAGTGGATAAATGGAACGAAAATGAAAGAAGTTGATATGAGCTCCTTAATAATCTTTGATGGTGCGGTTGAAATTCCAGTAGAGATAAGAGTGTAGAAGTTTAACATTTGAGCAATGCTGCAACCAGAAGTCCGACATTGTCAGCGTGCATATTTATGGTAAGGAGGTATATGTATGTGTGTGTGCAGGTATGCATGCTTGCGTGCGCAAGTTTAACATTAATAAAAAATTCTCTCATCATCATGTGAAGGATTACGTCCATGTGAAATTTGAACTCTAATCTTAAAATTCTCATAAAATAACTGGTAGTATCATTTATCCAAACAGCATTGAAAAAATTTAACTCGAAATCACAGATTACCTCAACAGAGGCGTGCATGAATTTTAACATATACATATGGAACATATAGGCATAGTTCACATATTTTATTAACAGTTAACAGCAAAATTGCAATAAATTTAGTGCTAAAAAGGCTTCTGACAATAAAATGCTTGTTTTATTAAGAGATGGCCTGCTTCATAATGTACCAAGTCTTGGAGAGATAGAACTAAGCAAAGTTTGCAAAATGGGGCGTAGAATATAGAATAATTTTTTTTTAAAAATAAGATCCTACATCTACTACCACGAATAAATTGCTAGGAGAAATAAAAATTACCTTGCAACAAAAGGTGACATAAAAACTCTCCATAATTGAAGAATTTTCACAGCATCTTCAATTGATACTTCCATCTTGAATCCAATGTCATTCAAAAGTACCTTGCTATTTATCTGCAAAGGTAACTAACATATTAAATCAACTAGAAGGTGAAACAGCATCAATTTATTATTTAAAAAATAGCAAATAACAAATTACACGGACCAATATCACCCAATGTAAATCACATTCTAAGATGTTAAATGAAGATTTCATAACTTGCACAACTCTCCAATGACATAAATCAATTCTCTTTAAGCAAGTTCGTCGAGATCTACAGTTAACATAATTTATTAATAATCTGTTATGCCAGGTATTAAATAACCGGCCAAGGCAGACTGGTCGAGATTCAACCGACCGGCCAGCCCCAACGATCTAAGAGTTGACGGCTCAGCAGGAAGGTGCGGCACAGCAGGGAGCAATGACCAAAGGATCCAACAAACATGAGGGGCCTACAAAGGCTGTAATCATGTATGCAAGGAGGAGAAATTCAAGGAACTTTGAGGGTAAAGTTTGAAGTGGATTTGGGAGGATTAAATTAGGGCTACTAACCTAGTTATCCTTCTCTTCCTGTGGTGTTCCAAGCGAAGTTTAGGATTTGTGGAGAGCCGGTCTATTTCTCGAATAGTAGATCATTTTATCTTCATTGTTTTCTTTGATTTTCGAAAGAGCAATAATCATTTGAGTTTTTTCACCTATCTGTAGTAATTACGTCGCTTTTTGTTCGTTGTTTTTAGTTATGGATCCTATACAATTGGTATCTAAGCAAGATCTTAGAAGGATGACAACAAACAATGTGGATGTGTTGAAAGGAAAAGTAAGGCAAATCATATTGAGAATGAACAATAGGTTTGCTCCCAAAAAAGACAGATTTTCTTCTATAAAGAGCCTAATGGAAGACGGATTCGAGAGCATTGGGGAAATGTGAGAGATGATGAAGAGGTTCATGGAGCAGCAATCCAAAGTCATGTCGACCATATACGTTGCAAACCCTCACCAAGGATTGGTTAGAGAATCCTTGACCAGATCAGAAGAGAAGGAGATCGAACGAGTTTAAGGATTGCTTGTTGGGGCAATTTTAAATCATCCGGAAAGGAAACCTACACAAGCAACTCTATGCTCTGACTCAGGAGGAGATGGTCACGGAATACAGTGAGGGGTCCGAGCTCTTGTCGGGGAGGTTGAAATATATTTCTGCAGCAGGTTTTGAGGGAAATTTCTTGAAAGGTCTAAAGCCCGACATCCGAACGGCCATTCGACCATTGAGACTGCATGGATTGAGGGAAATAATGGAGCTCAGATGATGGAAGACAAGAAACATGTGAACAAGACCGACAAATGTGGCAACTGTCGGCCATTTTTTTTTATCCTCCGTGATTTGAAAAATTGATGATTTTGTGATTTTAAAAAATAATTTAAATATGAATATAATTTTTTTTATTTTTAAAAGTAACATTTTAATTTTAAAATAGGTGAGATCAAACAGGTTTCACATTTTAAATAATTTAGATAATTGAATACAATACTACAAATAATACACTTATCCCGAAGAATAAATAAATCACTTGTAATAAGGATTGAATCACCTAGACTAAAGAATTTGTGACATTCATTTTGATCTGCGAAATATTTTTATAAAAAAAGACCAACAAGTTCCCCTACCTAACATAAAAAAATTAGATAGAGTTTATTTTATCTGGGTTCCAGGTTCCCTATAGAGGCAAGACCCTATAGTTAATTATATCTTAAATGATTGGGAGTTATTTAAGAAAACTCTCGATTAAGATCAGATGATTTTGCCTTCAAGATTTCAAAGTTTAGGTTTTCACGATTGGACATGGGAAAATCAAATGAGAATTGCTCAAAATAAGAACAATTATCTTAAGGAATTCAAAGGAATGAAAAGTAGGAGATATCACAGATCTAGGGAGAACCCCGGTGACCTCCCAACTATCATATACTTTGACTTTATGTCTTCGAAATTATGTAATTTGATATTTCAATCCAGCAAATTATTTAGGATTTAAGACTTATGTTTCCACAATATCGGACTGTGCAAATAGTCTAAAAAGATAAAAGGATTTACACTGTACCGCACGGTAACCTCGGAATCCTAAAGTGTTAGGACTTATAAGTATACAAAAAAGTTGTACAAAAAGTCCAAAGAGTGATCCTATGAGTTATTATTTAAACTAAAGAAGGTTATAGGTGATGTGAATGTGTTTTACTGCTGCAGATCCACTTGGAAATTGTTCCTCGTCATGCTGCCCACGATGTTCGCTCCAAACTCTTTGTAATAGCACCTCCTGGTTTAGTTTTAGTTTTGAAAATGCTCCTAATCACTAGGTTATCCTATACTAAGGCATAATGTATCAAAGTAACTAAGCATGCAGTGTGAAAAAAAGTAACAATATACTGTACAGAAAAGAGGAAAGACAGTATAATATGCTGGGAAAATAATATAACAGGCTATGAAAACAATATAACATGTTTTGAGATAAAATGTTGTAATATAAATTAAACTTGTATACCTGGTAGGTTCATTGCTTCTTTAAATTTAGCTATTATGCGTTGTGTAAAAGAGGAAAGTATGATCTGAAAAAGACTTAACAGAAACAGGTAAATCGTAAAAAAAAGACAAAAATAAATAAAATAAAATATAATATCACATATAAATGACCAAGAATGAGAAATTTATATGTGATACTGGAATGTCCTCAATTGCCAGGAGGATTTGAGTGTAAGACAAACTCAAATCCTGTAATATTGGGTTTCAGTTTTGGTCAAGTTAAGGTAAGAATTTCATTATTTGATCTAATTAAATCAGTCATGAATCACAATCTAGTGCACCCTCGTGTCTAGTGTCCTAGTTATCTCATGAACTGGGGTCAGATGTCTGGCTTCTTAGGATCATTTGAAAATTAGGAGGATGGACTCTCTCAAGGTGTGCTCCTAAGATCTAGGATGCCTACACTTTAGTTTGAACCTGAGATGTCTTAAAGTGTCTAACCTCAATTAAGTGTCCCTTAACTAACCCTCAATCCTCTTTAGATTAAGCTAAACTCCCTATCAGGCTCCTAAAACCTAAGGGTAAACCTATAGTTTTGGCAAAAGGGTTGTGAAGTGTGCTTCAAACCAAATTAGGGTAGTTGGATTTAAGTTGATTCAAAGCTTAAGGGATCTAAATGCAAGTCTAATGATCTTTCAATCCATGTCCCTAATTGTTACCTAGACTCACTTTCTTCCAACCCTCAAATATTCTCCTAATTTACAGTTTCATCTTTCAAATGCGAAAAAGAACGGTAGATGGTTCACTATTTTATCCCCTTTAGGTTTTATCACCTCGAAGATCCAAATCTTATTTTTAATTTTCTCTCCCTTTCTCTTTCCCTCAAAACTGTGAATCATTTCTGAATATAATTAAATCGAAAATTTTCATTTTTAACTTGACCGTTAAAAAAAGAAAACAAAACGAACAAAAGAAGGCCGATCCATTTTTTTTAAATCCAAGCCAAATTAATGAAGCTTAAAATAAAATCATGAATAAATCGGTCTAAAACTTTTAAATTCGTTAAAAAGAAAATGATCGGATCAATCCCGAGAAGGATATCCTTTCCAAGTGGCACTTTTATGGATTTCCAAACCCAACATGAATTCAATTTATATCAAACTCAAAATGAAGCTTCAAGAGCCTTTTACATTTCATAAAATATATGAGAACAATCCATAAAGAGCATCCTTCTATACTTCCAAAAATCATGTCATTATCAAAGCCCTTCAACTTCAACTTTAATCAAAAGCTCATTCCATTTTTTATATCTCACAATTATGAAATTGTCCATATAAATATTCGTAATCAAAGCAATAGAAAGAGATAATTACCAATCCAATTTATCCCACTAAAAGGTCATGAGTTAAAATTCACAGGTAAGACAGCAAAAAATCACAACCAACCCCTTAAAACCCAGTTCACGGGTAGGGCAGCATGAAGGAGAGCCACTGGTAAGGTAGCCTGAATAGGAGCTCACATATAAAGCAGCAAAAATCACAACCAAACCTTCAAACTCCAGCTCACGGGTAAGGCAGCATGGAAGGAAACTCACGGGTAGGGCAGTAAACCAAAACCAAACTCCAAATCTAGCTCATGAATAAAGTCAGTCCGAGGACAGTCCTAAAGGTTATGAACACCAAATGAGGCTTACGGCCAAACAGCGAACCAAAGCCTATTAAGCCAACAAAACCACCAAACCATCTTCTCAACAAGGCCAACTCGAACCCAACAGGAAGGGGGAAACTGAGCCCCAAGGAAAGATCTAAACAGTAAAAAAAACATTTCAGGCCCATAAATCACCAAAAGGAGCCCAAACCGAGCCCAAGAACATAGCGAACTGAGCCCCATCACAAAAGGGCAAACCAAATCCAGCGAAAAGGGAGCAAAACAGAGAAGTATTTCAGATAGATTGAATTCACTAAATGGGTCCAAACAANAGGGACAGGTAACAGGAAACTGATAAAATCAAGTTGGTTCTTAAAACCAACATCCCAAAGCATCGAAATGAATTACAGCATATATTTGAACTGAAGTATCAAAGAATTTCAGCATGAGTTCAGTCCCAAAAGAGCCAAACCGAACATATCAAATAAGCTAAGTAAAATGCAATTTCCAGCATGTATTTTAGGAAGGGGGTCAACAAGAGAAGCACAAAATGAGCCCCAAACATGCTTTCTTTTCCAACTCACAAAANTTTCAGCATGAGTTCAGTCCCAAAAGAGCCAAACCGAACATATCAAATAAGCTAAGTAAAATGCAATTTCCAACATGTATTTTAGTAAGGGGCAGCAATAGAGGATCATGAAATGAGCCTCAAACATGTCTTTTCTAATTCTTAAAAGTAATTTCCAGCACATAAAAAAAATCCCCACACATTCTGATGAGGGGCAGCAAAGAGAAAATAAAAATATAAGCCCAAACATGCTTTCTTTCCATCCCATAAAATAATTTCTAGCATTCATTTCATACTTCCAAATCAAAAGTAATAGAGGCATCTCTCAAACAGGTTATAAAGGAATAAAAATGCATTCCAATATTACATTAACCATGCTTTCGAGTGCTTCAAGTAAGAAAAGTAAAGATGATCCATATATGATGTTTCATTTCTCACTATCTAAGCAAATACTCATGCTTAAGTTTCAAAATAAATTTCGTTATTTCATGCCATTCGAATGATGTAAAATAAAAGAGAGGAGAATAATACCTCTTTAGTGTAGACTTAAAACAAATTACTAAAATAAGATCGAAGAAAACACCACAGAAATTTCTCTTGAAAGCCTCACACAAAAGCTTTTCTCGGATTTCTAGTTCCCCAAGCCGCAAATTCTTCGAACGACAGAGCAGAAGGGAAAACTTTTTTCGAACAACAGAGAAGGAATAAATCCGTTTTTTTAGCCGTGAAAAAGGAAGAAAGAAAATGTCAAATTTCTTATAAAAATCTTCTCTCGAGAACACTCTCCCCTTTTTAGCAAAAGTAAACTTCTTACAATCCTTCACACACACAGCCACCAACTATTTCTCAGGAAGCCAAAAGGTAAAGAAAAGAAAAAAAAAGAATGTCGATAGTTTGTCGTCCTAGCCTACCAATCGAGCGAGAGAAAGGAATCGACATCATAAATGAGGAGAACGTATAGCCTCGAGCCAGGTGTAACTTCGCGGTTGGAGGGTTGCTCGGTCGAGAGGAGCTCGAGGAGACAAGCCGCGTATGCGAATCGACAGAGGAATGTCGCGAGAAGATAGTCGCGAGCGAGAATGGCAAGGAGAGCCGCACGGATCGTGGATCTAGGGCACGGACGCAAGAGAGAAGAGCCGAGTTGCGCTCGAGCGAATGGAGTGTTTTAATCGGGTTTAAGTGAGTGTAGAAGTTTAAATAGGATTTAGGTTATAAATTTTATTATAGTTTAAAGATATTTTTATAAAAGAAAATTTTTTTAATATTTTGAAAAAAAAAATAAAAATTAATGTGTTTTATTCGTGCGTCGTGACATATCGAATATGGATGTCTTTTCTAGGTATTTTCGACATTTCGGACGCGCTGGAGCGATCCATTTCGTCGGCGGAACTTGTTTTGACGAATTCATTGATTTGCGTGCCAATTTTCTCGTGCCGAAAATATTGCAATATGAGTCTCTTCCTACCAAAATTGGTGTCCCGGACGCGTTGACGCAGTCCAATTTATCGTCGGAGGTCATCCGGAGAAGTTCGCATTTTCACCCGTCCTTTTAGGCTCAACAGAAGACCGTCTTCGTGCAACTTTGTGAATTTTGTGCATTTGGTGTGTGTATGTGACGAAAAAGTCGTGACGATGTTTTCGTAAGGCTTGAAGTTCTATTAGGAACTTTTCCCTTGAGTTTTCACAAAATAACCCATAACCGCTCGTTCAAAAGACGATGATTTTATGTCAAAAATGCTAGACATCAAAGAAAAATAAGAAGTGGCTAGAATTTCTAAAATGGTGGATCCCAATCCTAGTTTTCTAAGACGATCAATAAGAACTCCTAGAGCTAGATCCTAGGCTCTAAGGCGGAGAAGAAAAGACCTCACAAAAATGAGGTCAACAGCAACAAACAAGAATTCTACAAGAGTGCCTTGACGGTCACGACACTACGGACCCAGACGGTGTCATTTCAGAAAGAGACGCCGAAAGAGAAGAATACAGGGACCCGCCCTGGGGGACAATTTCAAGCGTCTCACCGATGCAGAATTGCGGAATAAAAGAGCAAAATGATTATGTTATCGCTGTGACGAGAAGTGTGCCACAAGCCACTATTGCAAACAGCACGCCCTTCAGATCCTTTTAGTCCAGGAGGAGAAGGAGGATGAAGAATCATAGGAAGAAGCAGTGGAGAAGCATCTGCACTTGAATGTAGTGGAGGTGTCCCTCAATTCAGTGGTGGAATTTACTCCAAATCACACCATAGAATTTGGGAGGGTGGGAGACATGGAAATAACTAATTGTGGTAATGATAGATAGTAGGGCCACACATAACTTTATCTAAAATCAAATCGCAGATCAATTAGGGTTGCAGCTTGTGGCTACAGGAAGCTTCGACGTCATGATGGGGATAGAGAAGGTGAAGAAAAGTCCAGAGATTTGCAAGGGTTTGGTTCTGACACTACATGACCTGCCGATGGTGGAGGACTTCCCTTCGTTAGACTTGGGCAACACACATGTGCTTTTAGAGAAGAAGTGGCTTCAGATGCTTGGAGAGATGGTGGACTGGAAATCCCTGACGATGGAGTTTAAGGTGGAGGGTAGGAAGGTTATGTTGAGAGCAGAAGCTAGCTTATGCAAAAACATGTTCAAGTCGATACAAGAGCATGGATGAGCTACTTGGTAGAGTTGCAAAGCATTGAGAATGTCAGAGGTCCCGAGTTGGCAGAGTTCCACTTCAGCAGCCATGCAGGTTACCACCCCTGAGGGAGCACAAGCACACTGTTACATTAAATGAGGGCGTCCCCCCTATCACTATCAGACCATACTAGTATCCTCAAATTCAGAAAGATGAGATAGATAAGTTGATCGGAGAGATGCTCGAGGCTGAGATTATCAGACCCAGTGTGAGCTCCTTCTCCAGTCCAATCTTGTTGATAAAGAAAAAAGATGGTAGTTAGACGTTTTGAGTATCGGGCTTTGAACTAGAACACGACATTGGATAAGTTTTCAATTCCCATGATTGATGAGATGTTAAATGAGCTATATGGCAGAGTTGCTACAACATCCGAACAGTCATCCGAGATATGTATTGAGAGAACAACAACTACTCTACCGGGGGTGATTCTTGTTACCAAGGGCATCGGAGTACATCCCCAGATTAGGCATAAGTTTCACATCAGTGTGATTGGGTTGGGGGGGTGGGGGGCATCCAGAGTTGAAAAGGCATACAATAGTATATCGACAGAGTTTTATTAGGCGGGGATGAGCAGAGATGTAGAAGAAATGGTGGCAAGGTGCAATGTGTGTCAGCGACACAAATACATGATCATGACGCCAAGAGGGTTGTTACAACCCTTAGAATTACCGAAGAAGGTTTGGGAAGATGTGAAAATGAATTTTATAGAAGAGTTGCCGCGATTAGAAGGATTTCCGTTGATCCTAGTGGTAGTGGATCGCCTGAACAATTATGCACATTTCATTCCATTACGACGCTACTACGTTACGGTTTCAGTCGCTACGGTGTTCTTACGGGAAGTGATATGTTTGCACAGAGTGTCAGAATCGATTGTATCAGACAGGGACGATATGTTCCTCAGCCAATTCTGGAAGAAGTTATTGAGAAATACCGACGTATCATCCTCAGATGTTACAAGAAACCGTCCTCAGGAGAAGCACAACATATCATCCTCAGACTGATAACCAGACAGAGGTGGTCAACAACAATATTGAGACATACCGATGTTGTTTTGTATTGGATAGACTGAAGCTTTGGGCCTAGAGAATTGTGTGGGTCGAATACTAATATAATACTTCGTGCTATATTGCAGCGCAAACCACTCCTTATATACTATGGGCATAGACTACACAAGTGCCAATGTCGACCAGTTCTTAGAGAAGAGAGACAGATATTTGGCGGACGTCAAGGGACATCTACTGAGAGCTCAACAGATCAAGAAGAATTACGCAGATGGACATAGGAGAGAGATGCAATTCGAACTGGGGAACGATATATTTCAAATCGAGGCCCTATAGGCAAAATACATTGGTCAGGCAAAGGACCGAGAAACTTTCACCACAATATTTTGACCTTATGAGGTAATGAAGCGCATTAGAGCAGTTACCTACCATTTAGGGTTACCAACATCATCAATACTACATCCAATCTTCCATGTTTCACAGTTGAGACGTGCCATCGAAGGTCATACACTTTCGTCGTCGCTACCAGTGATGATGATAACGGACCTATAGGTGATAGTAGAACCCTTAGAGGTTGAAGGAGTACACCGAGGAGAGGCGGGAGCAAAGGAGGTGCTTATTAAGTGGAAGAGTCAATCGAAATATTAAGCAGCGTGAGAACTTTATGAGGTGATCTAAAGGCAATTTCCATTGTTCCACCTTGAAGACTGTGTGCTTCTTTGGGAATGGTGTATTATTACGTTGAATATTAAACAATCGGCCCAAGCGAGACCGATTGAGATTCAGCCAACCGGCCCGCCCCAACGATTTAAGAGCCGAACCACTCAGCAAGTAGTGTCACAGTGAGAGCAACGACCGAAGGATCCAACAAACAGGAGAGGCCCACGAAGGCTGTAATCACGTGTGCAAGGAGGAGAAATTCAAGGAACTTTGGGGGAAAGTTTGAAGGAGGTTTGGTAGGATTATACTAGGGTTAATAACCTAAAGTTTACTTTATGTTTTGTTTTGGTTGCAGTTTTACTTCTCTTCTTGTGGTATTCCTAACGACGCTAGGGCTTGTTGAGAGTCATCGTTTGAGTTTTTCCACCAATCTATAGCATGTCATCGTTGTGTGTTCGTTATTTTTAGCTTCGTATTCTATCATAATCATTATCGCCATCGTCTTAATCATCATTAACCTTGGCCCAACAATATGGGGGCACTTTTATAGATCTTAATTCACCATTTTATTTGTGCAAATCCTCTGAGTTACCATTACCCTAAACCTAATTTTGCTCCAATTCTCCAACAATAAGTTTTATCTACCCATGATAACTGTCGACTACCTAATGCAACCCTTAACTTTTCACATCCAGGACTTGGGACCCAACAATGATAGTGTTATAAAAAATTAACTCAACATCACATTTTTTTATCATTCTATAAAGTCCCTAATTAATATTCTCATTAAGATCTCCAAAGTTAAGTAATTGACTTATTTGCTTCATTTTTTCATCAAAAAGAAATGAACAGACTATTTTAACACAATTTTTTCATATTTCAAAAGAAAAAATGAGTGAATCAAATTGCAATAAGATTTTAAGCAAAATTCTTAACATGTTAAAGAATATAATAGTCATTGAAATCTACTAAATAATAATAAAAGTTGCAAGATTTATGACAATGCAACTTTACAAAACTTGAAAAAAAAAGTTCAAAAGGCCAGACCTTTGGAACAGCGTATGGAGCTATTGCCCCAAGAACAGAATGAACTTGCTCACAAGCATAAAACACATTATTAGGTTGATGGAGTTCCTTGTCCAATGTAGACGCTATCCAAGAAAATTCATGGATGTTCTTCATAAAAGAAGAAACAATTAATTCCTTTGCACCATCAGTTTCAGAGATGATAAAACTCTTTGCATAAACACCGTAGCCATCATCCCACATCTTATCGAGAACTTCAAGAAGACAAATACACTTTGTCCTTAAGTTTTTAGTGGAAAAAATAGACAATAGATTAACCAACTCAGGCGACTCCCAGTCCTTGACATATGAGGTAGCGGAATCGAAGCTCCCAATGCTCATTTTGCCCTCAAAGAGAAAATCTTTTACATCCTTATTGGCGAAGTTGACTTGCACAAAATCCGTTACTCCTAAATCAAGGAAGAAAGCCCTCCATTTCATCAATCCAGATGATAATGAAACAGTAGAAGGATGCTTCAGGTACGAAGGATCAACTTCGATCCACTTGACATCAACTGCATCAAAAAGAGTAACTACATCTACAGGATTCCCATACTCCCTTCCGAAGTGTATAGGTTCCATAGATGGACATTTGCAACCATGATTTGTTAGTAATAGAGTCATTTTTCGTAACTCCGTTATTATTTCTACTCTTTCAGAGCAACAACTTGCACAATCACTTTGCAGGTGAAGCATTATAAATGATAAATATTCAATCATTAAATCTCTATCTTCAGAAGCATGCTTATTTGACAAAGCAACCAAAATGTGACTTTTCATAACTTCATGAGCTGATAGTTGTTGAGCACCAATTTTAATCAGCATCTGCATGACATTGTCAGGTTTCATCTCTCTCGAGCTGTAAGCATTTTTTATTGATACGGAAAAAAGTTGAGGAGTTACAATTTGAAGTTTCTTATACAAAAAAGGAAACTCTGCGGGTTGATATTCACCCTCGGATCCTATGTTCAGTACATCACAAGGTAACCATATTGAACCATCGGCCACACAACCATAGGAGCCATCTGAAAGAGGGATAAATGGGATATTTTTAAGATCATTAACTATATCATCTTCAAGCTCAGCAAATGAGGAATGCTGAGACAAATTCATTGAAAGTGATGAATAAACTGCTGCAAGCCAGGCTGCAAGCCAATCTATGCCAAGGGACTTTAGGTCTTCTGGGGAATGGCAAACTGATTCCATAACCTCCACCAAGATTTTGGGTCCATAGTCTCGAATGCCAAGGGCCGCTGCAAGAGTATCAGACAACTTGACGTCCTTATGCAAGTAAACCAGTCCTAGGTGATTCTGGAGTAATTCGGTAGAGAGAAGTAAGCGAGATTCCTCATTCCAACCACGTAGAACTCTACATGGAAGGACCCAGGTCAAATCAACGCTGTCCTGAAGCAGGCAGTTTGATATGCGCAATAAGGAAATAATCATTTGAGGGAGTTGAGAGAAGAATCCATGAACCTCCCCAACAAATGGAACAAAGCTCATATAAATTGTCACAGCTTTTCCGGGGTTCTCCAGAAAGCAGGGAAGTGAACAGAACGATTGCTCTGCACTAAGAAATAAAGAAGGAAATTCTGACAATAACCACTGGTTCCATGCGCTATCACCATCTACCTCTTCCCTTGAAGAAGGCAAGACAAAATCCCCTTGAAGAATAAATCTCAACCCATAATTTCTTAAAGGAAGAAAAGCAAAAACAGGCTGGTTTCTCAGAATTGGCCTGTATTCTCCATACTCTGACTCCTGCAATGTGAAGGCAAGAGAAATGTCTGTTGCTTCCACATCAGCACGAATAACAGAAGGCCTTAACTTTTTGCTAGTTACCAGCCAACTCATAACCTCTTCGCCATGAGAAATCTTAACAATGCCATCCTGAAGAGTATTTTTTCTCATCACAATAAGCCTATCACTAAGCAAATTTCTGAACTTTAAACATCGAAGACGGTGTAGGAATAATAATAAGGAGGGATGAAGATCTGAAAACATTGAGATAATGGAACTCACACCACCTCCTACTTTACTATGAGAACTTTGGGATCTAAATGGAAGAACGATACAAGTGTTCCATGCCATGTCGTTACCTTGATAGCTATCATCACATAAGTATTGCTTAAAGGTATCAGCATCAGGAGGGGGTATGACTGTTGGCAAAACAAAACCAATCTGTCCCTCAGTAATATCAAACTTCACATGAAATCCATTAGAATGGATCTCTGGAGAGTCAGTGACCTGAAAATTGAGTATTTAGGTAGCTGATTATATTAGCACAGAAATTTGTAATATCGCCAGAAAATTAAACTGGTGTAGCATGAATTACCATTGTATGAATAAAAATGTTATGATCCAACATTTAAGAAAAAAGGATGTGAGAGAAATAATTCAAATTAAAAAAAATTGATCAATTACAATGAAGAATGGAAATGTAGGAAAAGAGAAAAAAAAAATTGTACTGCATAAATAACAAATCAGTCCAAGGATAACGAGCAGAAGAATCCATGGCAAGAATACACATCACAGAAGGAAGCAGAATTTATGGTCATTATCATATGCGGTATGTTAATACTGCAAAATGAATTTTATCACTTAAATTTTTTTGTTTTATTCATACTAATAGTTACATTCAGTGCTAGTTCAAGCTTAAGAACTTGGACTGATAAGAAAGGTATCATCAAGGCGCCAAAAACCAAAAATAGATGCCACATTTCAGGTGATGCGCTCTCATTTCTCATGTAAAGTGTTAATTTAATTTTCATGCAAAATGTATGTTTCTTGGCAGGAAATTTAAACCACAATTTAATGCCTATTGATAACAAACTTTAGCTTTCTCTTAATAGATTAAAAATATAATAAAAAAGGTAAATGCTAAAAACACATTTCAGGTGTTCTATAATTTCCAAAGCAAGCTTTTAGTATACTAGAACCACAAGAGTTTGAACTTCGGCCGTGGGAAAAAAAGATTCTGAGTAGCCAGCAGGTCAAGTATGCTCTGAAAATAAGGGATATCCATATATAGAAACTTAAAGAAAGAAAAACGAATTTTATTTGTAGATACATGCAGAAATATAAAATATTGCACTCATAAGCATAAAGTGTACAATATAATCAGAATTATTAAAACAAATATTATGAATCAGAAAATAACTGAAACAACCATATAAATTCAAACTATAACATAAATGCTGGATATGCAGATACAAGTACATATTATCATTTAGTTTAAAAACATAAATTTCATTAAATTCAAAATAGTTCTTCTATTTTGTATATAAGATACATCAAAGATTGCTGTTACTGTGCTCCTGACCACAGAAGCATATGGGTGTCTAGTGACACTGATACATTTATAAATATAACTTTAAAAGACGTTGGTTATTATACAGAACACCTCCAAAAAAAATGAACATCGCATTGATATTTCTAACCATCTAAATTGAACCGTGTTTTAACCATGATTATGTTCTTTTATTTTAGTTTTACATTTTGAAAGCAATAACATGATAAAAAGCAAAACATATTTTCATTTCAGATTATAACTTGAATAAAGTATATTAAAAAAAAACAGAGAAATAAAAATAAAAACGGCCCCAAACAATAATCTCTACAGAAGTTGTGCTCCACTTTCAACGAAGAACTGAAAGAACAATTTAAACACCCTAATGGATTGTTTCTTCACTTTCCTATGATTGTTTCCTTATTAGAAATAAGGCACCGCTGCTTCTCTTTGTTCAGATTTTGATGGCATTGGTTCCCTTTTTCTTCAGCTTTTGTTGCCCCTAAGCACTAGAATTTGATGGTCTCAAAGTTCCAAGTATTGAGCAGATGAATTTGGAGAATAACGAGCATTTTAATGTGGATGACAGAGAGCAGTTTTCAGATGCAGACTGGCTTCTTGATGGAATTGGATGGCTTGGAGTTACTAACACGGTGCATAACCCCTTCTGAATTTTGACTCAGTAGTTCATAGTGATGGAGCAGTGGATAATGGAGGGCTTGGAGTATATCTCTCTGTGGTTTCAATTTCATGATTTTTTTTTTTTTTCATTTACTGTAAGCAGCCTATCCAGAACTATTTGAACTATGTATAGTTTGATCCTTGGATCTCAGACAGTAAGTTGTGGTGTTAGGTTTTAATGCACATGGATTCTATCTTAAAGTTTTCCAATTAATAGACAACAAGAGCAAAATAAAAAAATTTAAATCTCTAATCCTAAATTCACAACCCCCTTGAACATCATTAAATCCCTACAATCCAGAAGTCCCTAAAAACACCTAAAATCATCAAGTCTCCCTAAGAGCATAATGCATAATCTCAAATCCCTAATTTATAGAATCACTTTTCCAGATACATTAATCCATATCTCCCCATTATATTCCAAAATTTCCAACCTCCATAATTTCTAAAAATAAAAAAATTTTAAAAACCCTAAGCTTCTGAAAATTCATTGAAACTATCCATAATCACAAAAGCATCATTCCGCTCCATCACATATTTGCAAAAAAGCGACTCTAGCATCTCCATCCTATCTTTGTGATTGTTGCTCACAAGTGTGGGCGACACAACTGGCTTCTTGTCCGTGCGACTTCATATACCAGCATCCAAGCATCCGAATATGTAGGGTGTTTGCCAAAAAGTTGGGTATGAGTCACAAATTGCTGTTGCACCCATTCCTAGCATCAGCATTCAATGCTGGTGCGCCATATAGGGCTACTACCCTACAAACTATTTTTCCTACCATCCGCTTCTCTTCTCTTTGGCCATCTCTCATATTTCCTTGTTAAAAAGCAATGTTGCTATCATCATTATTTCCATGAACTCTTTCAATCAGTTGATGCTCAAATTACCTCTCTTTACACATGACTCACGCTCGTCCACCCCAAACAAGCAGCCCCTAAGGTCCAGATTGAACTCATTGTTCAATCATAGCCGCCTATAGCGATGGCACCTCTCTTCCCAAAAACACTTATTTTCATATCATCAAGTATTAACCAAATGCTCGCTCTGAAGCTTTCATGAAAGTTGTGGAGGTTGAACTCTCCTCATTTTCTCTCATCCATCCATTTCTTTTCATTATTTAAACAAGATTTAGTACCACCTCAACATAAGTAACCATCAACTTTGCCTTTTGATTGGTCCATGTGGACGACAAAACATGGGTAGAAAGGGTGTTTGGGTGGTGGGCTTAGCAGGGAAAAAGAGCAAGTAGAGGGTCGGTATTATTATTACCATTTATTTAAATTTTCTAATTTCATTCATCTTGATCTACTCACCGCTAACATGTACAAAAGCTCGATAATATGGATATTCTCTCAAGATAAATTCAATGTTCTGAACAAGCTCACATTATCCTTTTTGCAATTGGACATTATCTGAACAGCTTTGGAAACTGTTGGGGTTATTTAAGCCCAAATAGCGGATGTCGGCAATAATTTATTTTCACCATACTTGCTCCTTTCGATCATGAAAGGCTCCTCAGGTAATTTCGACTTTCCAAATGAGCTTGTGCCATCCATTTTACTAATGGAGGTCATTTGAGCAGCTTTAACAGTGTTTTAAAGTATCAACTTCGATCTATGACCCGTTCGATTCATCATTCATCATTCGTGATACGTCCTATTTATTTGACTCGTGAAATATATATTGAGGTCAACATAATATTGGTAACTAGTTTTAGCCATCATTTGAGTGACATATAAAATTCATATTTGTTTTATTTATTGTTAATCTTTTTTTTATGTTCTTTTTGTTTTTGCATATGTTATTGTTTTCCAACATGCAAATAAGAGAATACAAGAGTTATGGAAGAGATGTTCAGCAGCAATACTCTTCAGTTCGGGGGTGTGAATTCTGCTTCATATTCTTGCCATGACTAGGAAAGCATCTAAAAAGTTTCTTTTTGCATTTTGATCTGGAGAAAAGTTGTGTTGCACGGGAATAGGGCTATATGAGTTTAAAGTTAATAACTGCGAAGATTATATGAGTTCAAAGACTGCAGCATATTACTATAACAACATGTAATTAACTAATATACAAATCAACTTTTGCGCGCCAGCTGTGGTCAGCAATCAAAAAAGCAAAATTGGCGGATCTTAAAAGCCACTGAATCTAACTATGCTCAAATCTTTCAGCCATATGGTTCTTAAACTCTTTTCAAGTTAAATAATAAACCAAATGATATTTATCTAGCATTGCAGTATGATAGCAAATTCTTGGATGCTCAATGCAAGGAGCTAGAAAAAAAAACAAATATCTCACCAAAAGCGTCAAGTAGAGATTTATTCATAATTATAAAAATAACAAGCTTTAGCAGAGTAAATAATAAGTTTACTTTATAGCATGACAGTTAAAAAAAATCAAATTCCCATGCAATTGCCATCCATAATATATTACAACTATAAAAATAGAAAAAAAAACAAAAATTAAAGCACATAACATAAATATAAATGTTATGCCATTAACAAGATGCTTGCCTATTGGAAACAAGCACTTATCATTGTCAGTCAATATTTTGAAAATAATTTTCAAATTTAATTTAATATAAAAGGTATATAATTTTTTTATTTTCAAAATAGTGTGTTTTAATTTTGAAAAATGAGACCGAATGAATCTCATTGGTTTAATGAATTGCATAATCGTGCCCAAAACCGCGAATAATACACATTCCCGAAAGATAGGTGTATTCCTCGACGATGGACTCAATCATACAAACTAAGAGATTTGTAACATCTGTTTGGTCTATGAAACTTTTGTGTGACCGAGAAATTCTCCTATTTAATATAAAGTTTAAATATGATTTATTTTACATGAGTTCCAAGTCTCTATAGGGGCAAACCCCTATGATTAATTGCATCTCAAACGACCGAGGTCGCTTGAGAAACTCTCGATAATGATCAGAGGTACTAGTCTTCAAGAATTCAAGGTTTATGTTTTCACGGTAAGACACGAAAAATCAAGTAGGAAATGACCAAATGAGAGTAGTTATTTCACGAGTCCAAAAGAAGGAAAACATAGAGGACGTCACAGATGCTGAGGAGAACCATCAGTGACTTCCCAAACTAACCTACTGTGTGGCTGCGTTTTGGGGATAATGTTATTTAAGTATTCAATCCTGTCAATTTTATTATTTGAGACTTCTACTTGTATAATATCCGATTATGCAAATAGTAAGCAGAGATAGGAGGGTTTATGTCATACCGAACGACGATCTCAGAACCTAATGTGAGTTCGGACATATATTGCACAACACAGTTGCATAGGAGCCTAAAGAAAATGTGAGGATTTACGTCGCAATGGGTGAGCTACCTCAAAGACTTATGAATTGTTGTTTAAAACTAAAGAATAATTTAGCTGGTGTAGATCCGTTTCGCGTTTCGTCTTGCTTGCAGTCTGTGTGTATCGTCGTCGTGTTGCACACGAAGCTTGCTCCAAATTACTCGTCATGACGAGTTCGAGTTCTTGGTTTAGCGTTTGGGGTTTTACATGTGAGCACACAATGTTGTTGGGTCGGTGGCGTGTCGCAGTGCGCCTCCTAAACCAGGCTATTGTTTTCTACCTTCGAGGTCTTGCAAGTTCTGTAAGTAAATGCATAAGTAAAAACGCAGCAAACATGCAATAAAAAGGAAAAAGGTACAGTAAAGAAAATAACATGCATGTACGCACCAGAGGTTCCTACCACTGCTGCAAAAAGGTTAGTATTGCATGTGAAAGTAAGGAGGTATAGCTGAAGATTTAATGAGCACATCAAGCATGAACATACATATGTAAAAAACAGGTGACTATGAAAGTTTGAAGAGGACCATAAGAATTCAGGTCAGGGTGGGCTCAAAATTTATCCTTCCCGAAGGACTTCGTAGGCTACCATCGATCATCAATGTATATAAAACCCGACATTCAATTAGAAATTTACAACAAGACAATCAAAGGAGAGCAATTCTTGACCCAGTTCAGATAACTGACTCGTGGACATTTAAATTGTATCATTCAGAATTTGTGGTTTGTCATGCCTATAAATAGAGTTTTGTTCAAAAGTTGAAAGTATTCATTTCATAAGAAAATGTACTTTGTTTTGTTGTTATCTTTGTATTGTCATTATATTTGTATATTTTGTAAATCTGACTGTCCACAATCACACTGTCAGGCTAGAACTATTGTCAGTCTATGAAAGCTAAGAGTCATCGCTAGTCTAGTGCCGGTAAATAATATTGTTATCACGCACTCACCAGGTCCTTGGGTTAAGTTCCATACCTTCACCAGGCCCTAAGGTCAAGGGATGCAATATTATTCTGCTTTATCACTGGTTGTCTTTGTCATCACGGCCCTTAAACCTCAAACCGTCCAACTTACAGCCCACTCGATGATCCACATATCTCTATAGACACTTATATCTTGATATAAGCATGTAGGACTACGTCATCGAGCAAGAAAAAAAAAAACAAAACAACGAAAAAGACAAAAAAATCATAAGAGCAAATGGGCAAAACCGTGAGATAGCCCAAAAATGTTTAAATCTTATCAAAAAGAAACATCAATTATATCGGCTTGAAATAGCGAGGAAGAAAAATGGGCCAAAGCATCTTCAAAATGGAACCCAAATCATTTTCAAAACAGTGCTCAAAACTAGCCCAAATCAACTAGCAAAAGTGCCCCGAAATTGTGCATAAACCAGCCCAAATCAGCTACCAAAAGTGCCCCGAAGCAACGTGTGACACTACTCAAATCAGCCAGCAAAAGTGCCCCGAAACAATGCATAAACCAGTCCACATCAGCCAACAAAACGTCCCAAAACAGTGTATAGATCGCTTCAAATCAGACCACCAAAATGCCCCCAAAACAATGGTTATATTAGCTCAAAACAGCGAGAAAGCTATCCCCAAGAAAATGTATAACTTTCCAATTGTAGACAAGCTCGACGATCCACATAAATACTCAACCATAGAAAGAGAAGGATAAGAGTCGTGTTCAATTTATAATTTAAGCTGGCCTCAAATCTTGCCATAAGATTCACTCCTTAAGTATGCAAATATGTGTAGAAGTTGAGAATCATGTATGTAAATACTTTCAAAATTTGTATATGTGTTTTAAGGACATGAAAATTCCCTCACCATTTATAATTCTTCGCTTCATGCATAACGTAGGAATCAACATAATAAACAACTGATCTTGAAACAATTAAGAAGATTTTTTTAAAAGATTTACCTGCATATCACCCGACTCTCATGCATTTGCATGTCCAACATCCAAAAATATCAAATTTATAGCACCCAAATCCTCCTCCAAGACGGTATATATATCGGCTCAAAATAGTGCATGTGTCCACCAAAAGAGCTTAATCCCCATAAATTTCAGATTCACACAAAACCAAACCAAATAGATTTCGAATTCGCATAAAATTGACTTGTATGAACCTCAAATTTACATAAAGTCAAGCCAAATGAACCCCCAACTTGCACAATTTCAGATTTCACATAAATCCAAATCGAATAAATTTCCAACTTGCATAAAACCAACTTGCACAATTTCAGATTTTGCATAAAGCCAAACCGAATAAATTTCCAACTTGCATAAAACGAACTTGCATAACTTCAGATTTTGCATAAAGCCTAACCGAATAACACAATTTCAGATTTTTGCATAAAGCCCAAACCAAATGAATTTCCTAACCAACATATGGCTTGCAACAAAGGCAATCCAGCTTAACGAGCTTGTAAAAGTCCCACCAATATACATCTTGCAACTTTTTGAATAAGTTTTAATATGAAGTTGCGCAGGTTTTTGGTGAGTTTGGGAGGTGTGTAGGCCCTCCAAACAGCATTAAAACAGCCTAAAAATCGCATTTTGAACTATTCCAGGCGGCACTCAAATCAATCTCAAAAAGGCAAGTCTAAACGAGCCCAAAACAGTGAGGGCGTTAACAAGTTTTGAGGCTTTCCAGGAGCTGTCTAACTGCAGGATTCCAACAGCATTGTAAAGGGGATCAAGAGGTGATTCATGGCTGATTTGACATGTGTATTGAGTGGTATTGAAGTGGTTATTTAGCGGCCGAATTTCTGCAGTTTTTAACAAGCTTTTGGGCCGTTCAACAGCGGGATTTGAAAAGGACTTGTAGAGATTTGGAACTATTTTGTTACAAGATTTGCGAAGGCAAGTTCATCCAATTCAGCTCAACTAGATAGATTTACATACAAACCACTTAATTCTTATGTATTTACATATATAACACCTAAAAATTAGTTTATACATTTACACAACCATTTTCATCCGTATCACATAAAAAAGTCCACCAATTTAATTTTTAAACAGTGAAGTGTACCAGTTCATGCATAGCTAGTGTGGCCTGTATGTGAAAAAAAAGAAGTTTAGGTATTAGGTATGTGAATATATAAAAATTGTGTGGTATGCATGTGAATCCTTTCCCCTTTATTTTGACCTAAATCCGGGTTAAGCAAATCAATGTAAGACATAAAGGATTCACAGAATAAGTGCAACAAAAGAAAGGAAAATAGAGCGTGAGAGAGGAGAAATGATCACCACCTTGTTGAAAATTTCGGACGGTAGCAAAAGAAAGGAGGTTAGAGATTCATTGCTCCCTGCAAGACGCAATCCCGTTGTTACCTTGTCAATGGCCCGAGCTCCAGCGAGGGTTTTAGCAAAGAGGAGGAAGTGGGGGCATTCGGTCTTCGGTCGAGAGAGGGAAGCGAGTCGGATCTGGTGTTCAGGTGAGAGGGGATTTGGCTAGAGATTCGGCGTGGGGAGGAGGAGGTCAGTGGCTGGGAGTCGAGCGAGAGAAGTGAGGAAGTTCGGTCTCTGGGAAAAGGGAGTCGGGCAGGAAAGTTGTGGTGAAGGCGATGGAGGTGAGTGTTTTTGGGCAAGACGAGAGGGAGTCCAGTCAAGCGAGTGCGGGAGAACTGAATTTCGGTGGAGAGGGAGCCGAATGGGAGAAGAGAGGGGGCGAATCCCAGGAGTTCGACTACATGTGCAAATTTGTATATCGGGAGAGAATTTTAAATGACATTGAGCGGAAGGAAGATTTCCATTTGATGAGGAACTTCATTTGGCAAATAATAGCTCCTAATTAAACTCCATTAAGGTGAGATTGGGCGGTTTATTTGAAACTTGAAATTATGAACCGTGTTATTGGCCCAACCTCGTACAATTGGGTCGTGTTCAGCCTGAATTGAACCCGGGCTGAGCCTGAACCAGCCTCCTTTAATTAAATTTTTATGAGCATCGATTTTTGTGTCGTTTGCTCAAGCTCAGAGCCATGTCAATATGGGTTTCCTCATTGGGTAAAATTGACATTTCGAACATGCTCACGCAGTTCGTTTCGTCCTCCGGGGTCCTCCAGACAAGTTTGTCGACGATGGAGAAAATTTGAGTTTAACCTCGCGCACGCCGCAGTGGATTTGTGTGAGCAGGCCATTCAAGGTCGAAAGGGTGCCCCTAAAGCCTTTTAAATCCTATAATAACTCATTTTTGGACCCTCCATATGTTGGTCCTTAGCCCTTGCAACTAAGAGTTGAGTGTTTGGAATCCCCACAAAAATGAGTCAAAAAGTGGTTTGAAGACATACGTAAAGGGGGTTCTATCACTAGTCCTCTATAATAGTTAATAGAAAAGTCATAATGCTACATCCTAGGCTCTAGGAGAAAGAAACCAAGATCTCACTAAAAATGAGGTCAACAATCATGTTGGCTAATGCATGGTTTTCAGTAAATCCTTAAAGTTAAGGTGTAAAGCCGAAAAAGAGTATACCAAAACAATAATGACATACAGTCGGCATCCAAAAAAAAATAAAAACACGTGATTAGCATCTGTTCATTTTGTTCTTGTTGCATTTACTAAAAGAGAACAAAACAATTTTTTGCATTACACATTTATTTTACATAATTGCAAGCAAATAAAAACAGAACAGTAGCAAAATATAAAAAAAATACCCGGAAAACGGACTTGAAGCCAATGCCTTTTTTTCCAATATATCCTCCACTTGATCCTTTCTTAGTTGAGTTTCCAACATCACAAAGTGCCCTGATATGCTCAGCAGAGAAACCGAGTTCATTGTTTAAAACAACAACACCCTTCTCATGAAGAATAAATACTAATTCAGGTTCGACATTATTCGGGTATATGTTATCATCAGCATTTTGTACCTAGCACAAAAATCAGACAAACAGATAAATGGAAAAAGACGAGGCAAGGTCTCTCATAATAAACAATGTTACTGCAGACAATTATTTAAACTATTTCAGTTGTTTCAAGCGTAAAATTCCATCCTAACAAGAGAAAAAAATATAAAACAACCATTTTTGGGTTCAGATAATAATAGCAAATAAATTAATGGAACTTCGAAAGCTGATATAATGTATGACTAAAAGATTTGTAGAGTGAATCAAAAAATAACAAGGCCAGTCATATATCAAAATCAGAATCTAATCATTATTTGTGCTAAATTGTCATTCAAAGACATTAATAGTTTTCATATCATGAGCCTTAAAAAAAAGTAGTAATGATCAGAAAAATCAAGCACTGTATAATAACAAGCACAAGGCTAAATTATCTTGATAAGGAAAAACTGTATGAAGGTGGATCAAAAAGTTATTTCCTTATTTTGCAGAATAGCATCTAGTTTCTGCCTGTCAACAATGAACAAAAAGGACATCAGAAAAAATCAAAAAAAATAGACCACCAAATTCGTATGAATTTGCATATCTAACACCTAAACTTTAATACATTTCTACCACCCAAAACTTTATATTGCGTCAAACATACCATCATTTTAACCTAAAAAAAATGAAATATACTTTTTCCTGCATAGTTAAGGTGATATGCAAGTAAAATATGTATAGGTGTTAGAAATATAAATATAAAAGAATTGAGTGGTATGCATAAAAATCTTCCAAAAAAATATGACTGCAAACTAAAAGGCTTGTGCACATTTATGAAGAAACCATATTAGAACATTACAAGTTCAAGAATAAAATGAGAATCTTGTGAATACAATTCCTGTGAAAGACAATGCAAAGCTCTTCCAAGGCGAGCATGCTGCTTCTTTAGCAACCACTCCTCGCTATTATTTAAATTGGAGCTCAGCCCAAATTCCTCCCGTCTAATTGATTCAACAATAGCAGCTGCATCATGAACTCGACCTTCAGAAATTTTAATTCTCGTCGCAGTTTCTTCACAAAGATCTCGACTTTCATCAATAACTCCAGATGAAAATTGATTATTGGCATCTACAACTAAAGTATCACCTATTTTTCCAAGAGTAACCATCTGATTTTCAGAAGCAGAAACCTCAGAAACTTTTATTGAATTGCTGTGATCGAGACCTGATGCCGAACAAAAAGGGCTTGACAACTGTTCTAAAGGTTTAAATGGCACAGAACTAAGAACAGTTGAAGAGCTAAACTGATGGTAATCTGTCACCCACTCAGTAACACCAAGTGATATTCCAATGTCATGAAGCATGATTCGTTCCTCGATTTCGTTGCATTGACTCAATATGACAACAGAAGCTTGTTTTGTAACAGACCGAAGTCCCGAAAGGAAAATTTCTGCTGCGAAACCTCGGAATTCAGATGGAAGGTATTGAAGGCACTCTAATATTATCCTTGATATAGTAGAAATTGCATCATTGACTCTGAATAATGTACCATGCTTACAGAATTCATTATAATCCTTAATACCATCAGCTAGAACACTGCTACAACATGAGCGTGCATTAAGAACAATTTGCCCTGGAATAAAATTTTGCTCATCGGCATCTTTTCCTACTGAATCTACGGAATTTTGTATAATTACATCGACTGCTTTCTGAGCATAGCATTTTAGAAGAGCAAGAGGTGCATTGCATGTTCCCCTGTACAGAGAAAGTAATGATAAAAGTTTTAATGCTGTACGCAACGACGAACACTGAACGAAAGCTTCCAGAAATTCATCAACAGTTGCAGTATGATCAATTCTAACAAATTTTCCATCAACTGTGGCAATACATAACAAGTTTTTATAGTTTACTTTACTTAATAAAAATTCTGTAAGTGGTCCGAGTGATGGAGCATATAGAAGATCCCAGTGAGACCAATATAACAGATCTGCCAGCATAGGTGCCTTCAACAAACATTCCACCGCCTCCTTTGAGGTTTTTCTAAAAGTATTTTGCTGAGTAACTTCAGACTCCGTCTTTCCCATACACAGTGAAGAGTTTTCTTTGCATGCCAGTAAGTTCCGAGTCCGCTGGTCCCCAAGCAAACATGCAGAGAACAGAATACAGCTAGAATTGCCACTCTCTTTGCGTTGATTAATGAGGTTTTCCAGGCTTTTTTGAGGATTCACGCCAACCATACGGAAGCTAGCTGTAGGGAATTGCTTTTTGAGTAGTGAGAAAATATCAAAATCAGATGCATCAGCTTTAGCAACTGCATTTCCCTCAGCTTGTGATAGCATAACAGCTAGTTGCTGTTGATTTAGACAAGCTTCCAAAGAAGATTCCTGAAAATGTTCTTTACAAAGAAATGAAAGCATTTCAGGAGGAAGAATGGAACTATATTTTTCTAAAAAATCATAGAAAATTCCATGACCAAGAGAACAAAATTGCGGGACATTGAATTGAGCCAGCAACCACATCTCACAGTCATAAAGCTTTTTTATGCCTGACAGCTTCTTTTCTGCAGACAAATCTCCTTGTTTTAATGTTATCTGATAATTCTCAAAATAATTGGAAATCTTCTGGATGATTTCATCATGAGTAACACCTGCATAACCACAAGCCCAAAAGAATAGTAAGGAATAAGGACAGCCAAAGTAGGTAAAAAAAATTGAAATTCACAAAAAAAAAAAAAAGGAGAGAGAGAGCCAAAGAGGATCCAAGCTCAAAACGTAGCTCTCTCATAATCAAAATATATTTGAGTTCACCATGTAAATTATAATTCACCATTCATTTTTTTAATGTGTACAACAAAGTGCTCAATTTATTTTGAAAATTCATTCCTCCACTAACTTCTTGTAATGTTATAATACTTCTGCTCCATTTCCTTCGTAATCCATCCATATTAATCCCATCAACTCATGATATTCATGCAGGTTTCTACCATCCATTAAACATGCCCAGCAGTTAAATCTCTTTTCTAATATGTTATATTTCAAAAGTATTCCCACAATTTCTCTAATATAACCACTTTTTGATACATCCTTTATAATTATAGCAAGCATCCATCTTAATTATAGCATTTCTATAGCCCTCAACTTGCCAATCAATGAGCCAATGAGCTCGAGCTCCGGTGGTACTCGTTTCAAGAAGTGAAGGTCATGAATTTGAGCTCTTACTAAGTTAGAAATTTTTGTGGTATAAGGCGTTCTGTCCAATTATTAGAACAATGAAAAAAGTGTCTTGGTGAGAGAACATTAGTTTACAGTAGAGATAACTTCCTAGTTCCCACACTCGTAAGAAAAATAACAGCCTCATCTATCATTGCTTGGTCACAGCCCTGTCATCTTGCAAATAAAATGAAGAAAACATTGAATACAAAGGAAAATGAAAAAAATGAACATGACAAGTGGTGAAAATAATTATGAAATTTATAAAAAAAAAAAGCGCAAAGTATTGAAAGTAACTCCAATGTGAGGTGGGTCGTCCAAATCCACGCCCATTAGCCGGGCGTTACATTGATCCGGTCCAACTATCGGACCGGACCTATCCACGGCATTAAAATGCTGATTCATTTTAATCGCTCGCCATGCTCTCCAAATCGCATCGCACTCTCCCACCCCCACCCGGTGCCCTGATCTTATGCCTCCTCCTAGACATTGTTGTGCACCTCCCTCCTCTTAGCCATTGCATTCCTTTCACTTTTCACCTCTTTCCTTCTCAAGTTCTTTCCTTTGTGGTCTTCCCTTCCTCCCCTATTTATGCTTTTGTTATTTTCGTAGGTCAAGACAGTTTTTTGCTTGCTGATTTTTCCTGTTCCAGATGATCCTCCTGGCGGTTTTCCCTCATTTGAGGTTTTATCCTTTGGTGTAACGGTGCTTTAGTTGTATCTCGCCAAAGTGGCGTGTATCCCCGCTCCGCTTGCCATCTCCAATGCCTTTCAGTCACCGCCAGTCGCTCCGGACCCGTCCTGTCAGCTACTGACCCTGCTGCCACCCCTTCCAGTTCCCTTCCAGCAGCAACCTGCCTGCTCCTAGCAGCCACCAGGTCCCCCACTCCCTTCCTAGCTGCTGTCAGCACTATTGCCTACTCCGGCTCCCTCCAGCAGCCAATGACCATCCCCAGCAGCAACACGTCACCTATCTGGATCCTCCCAGTAGCCACCAGACTTCCCTCCAGTGGCTACCAGCATTATCCTTACTTAAACCGTCCTGCTTCATTAGAGATGGTCGTTCCCATCATTGTGCTATCTCTTTTATTATTCCTGCCTTATTAATTTATCATTTTATGTTTTACATAGTTGTGTTGTTCCGTCAAAGAGCCGTCATTGCACTTTCTTGATTGCAAGAATAAAAAATGTGTCATTCGAGTAGTAGTTTAGGTTAACTCCGTTATCAATTGGTATCAGAGCTAGCTCAACCCTAGTCTACACTAAGGATCTCAAGCATCGCCCCCCACCCAATCCACCATTCTCTATTCTTTCTCTTCTTCTTCAATTCCTTTCGTTCCTTCTCTTCTTGTCTTCTCCTCATTCCTTCTCTCGTCTCATTCCCGAAAAACTTCCAATCATGTCGCCACGTCGATATGCATCGGAACCAACCCGAGAAGAAATATAACGTGAGATTCGTCACTTACAATAATGATTGACTGAGATGGATGACGAGACTCAAGGCGACGTTACTCTCGACCGTGATATCGAGGGTTGAAGAGGAGATCGAGATGATAACCTAAACCAGTTTCACCATGATGATATCAGCAATGACGAATATCGCCCATGTCGTTTTGGCATTCACTATCACAGGAGACCACATTAGGAGCAGACGTTCGACACCCATTGAGATTTTGGCATCAAAACTAACCTACCAGAATTCGACGGAAGTATGGACCCTGATGACCTCATCAACTGGGTGCAAACGATCGAATGCATCTTTGACTACAAGAAGGTACCCGAGGACAAAAGGGTTAAGCTTGTCGCTGTTAAACTAAAGAAAAGCATGTCGTTATGGTGGGACAACTTGCAACGACAACGACAACATGACGAGATGGCAAGATCATTAAATGGGCAAAAATGAAGAAGGCTATGCAAAAAAATTACATGTCGCCTCATTATTGTCAGAACATATTCCTCTGGCTCCACAACCTATAGCAGCGTGACCTCTTAGTCGAGAAATTCATGACACAATTCAATCATCAAAAGATGAAGTGCGACCTAGTCGAACAAAAGGAGCACACAATCGCCCGCTATCTCAGAGATTTAAAACCTGTCATTAGCAACATTGTCCAACTCCAACTCTTTTGGATGCTAAACAATGTCTAGACCTCGCATTGAAAGTGAAACGACAACACAAACAAGCCAAATCTCAAAAGTCCTTATGCCAGCAGTCGACATACAAACCAACACCTCAAATCACAACTACCAATAAGACCATGTCGAAACCTGGCAAGTCACTACCAGGAAGTACCAAAGCCACCCAGAGCGTCACAAAACCTGAAAGAGGAAATTCCTCCATGACAATTCCTGGATGAAAATGTTTTAGGTGTCACGGGTATGGCCACATCACTGCTAATTGTCCCACCACATGTGCTGCCTCACTTGCGGAATAAGGTGTCGTTGAGGAAGTCGAGCAAGTCGAGGAAGCCCGATCTGAGGATGGTTTGGATGAAACACTGTCCCCCTCCAGAAACGAAGGCAAACTATTAGTCATACGAAGGGTCCTCCAATCTGAACCCGAAAGAGAGCCTTCCTGACTACGACACAGCATCTTTCGTACTACATGCATAGTCAAAGGCAAAATCTGCAGTTTAATCATTGATCGCGGTAGTTGTGAAAACGTCATCTTCACCCTAATGGTCAAGAAGTTAGATTTAGCCACACAAAAACATCTAAAACTTGCTCTCCTGGATAAAAAAGGAGAATGAGATTCGCGTCGATCTACAATGCTTAGCAGAAATCTCCATCGGCAATCAACTACAAGAGCAAGTTTGGTGTGATGTCGTCCCTATGGACCATGTCACATTCTTCTTGGGAGACCATGGCAATTCAACCGAAAAGCACGGCATGACGACTTCAAGAACACCTACACATTCAAGAATGATGGAAAACACATCATGTTATTGCCTGTAAAAGATGTGAGGGCTACGATTGACACCAAAATGCATTGATCTCACCAGTCACCTTCCTGCAATCAGTTCACGATGCATCGATGGTACTAGATCTGGTCCTCCTAGAAGGTACCGACAATGAGATACACACAAACTTTAACCACTCATACATGATTTTCAAGAGTCATGACCGACGATCTCCCAAACAAGTTACCTCCACTACGGGACATCCAAAATGTCATCAACCTCATATCAGGGTCGATACTACCAAATAGACATGCCTACCGATTGCGACCCATAGAGCATGAGGAACTCCAACGACAGGTGCAGGATCTTGTTAAGAGAGGATTGGTACATGAAAGCACTAGTCCATATGTCGTCCCCGCCCTCATAGCACCCAAGAAAGATGACCCCTGACGAATGTGCATTGACAATTGTGTCATAAACAAAATTACAATCAAATATTGCTTTCTCATATAGCGACTCAACGATCTTTTATATCAGTTGTATGATGCCACCGTCTTCTCAAAAATTGACCTACGAAGTGGTTATCATCATATAAGAATGCAACCGAGAGACGAGTGGAAGTCTACCTTCAAGACACGAGATGACCTTTATGAATGGACAGACATGCATTTCGGACTGTCCAACGCTCCTAGCACCTTCATGCGCCTAATGAATCAAGTCTTTCGAGCTCACAAAATTTGTGGTGGTCTACTTCGATGATATTTTGCTTTATAGTAAATCGGAAGAAGACCATCTACAGCACCTAAAGACGATATTTGTGATCTTACGTTCCGAAAAACTATATGTCAATCCCAAGAAGTGTCAATTCCTCACAAACTAAATCTCTTTTTGGGGCTACATTGTGTCTAGCACGGAGATACAAATGGACCCAACAAAAATCAAGGTAATCATAAGCTGGACCGCGCCACAATTTTTGGCCGAGCTACGATAATTTTTTTGGGCTAGCAACCTTCTACCGAAGATTTGTTCGACACTTCAGCACCATCATTGTCCCCTTCACAAAGTTGTTGAAACGGAAAGAATTCGTATGAGCGGTCACAGCCTAAACTAGCTTCGATATCTTGAAGGAAAATGTCACTTAAGCTTCAATTCTTGCCTTACATAATTTCAACCAACCATTCGAGGTCGACTGTGACGCTTCCGGCATATGCATTTACGTTGTACTAAGTAAAGATGGGTCATTGCTTATTTCAGTAGCAAACTAAAGGAGAATCGACATAAATATTCCACAAGCGACAAAGAATTTTATATCATTGTTAGAGCTCTAAAACACTGAAGTCACTACCTACTCACAGACTAGTTCACGCTATTCGCGGATCATGAAGCTCTAAAATTTCTAAACATTCAAAATAAACTAAAAGGGCTCAAGGTGGTCACCCTATTGCTTATTTCAATAGCAAAATAAAGAAGAATCAACATAAATATTCCACAAACGACAAAGAATTTTATGTCATTGTTAAAGCTCTAGAACACTGAAGTCACTACCTACTCACAGACTAGTTCACCCTCTTCGCGGATCATGAAGCTCTAAAATTTCTAAACTGTCAAAATAAACTAAAAGGGCATCATGCTACCTGGGCAAAATTTTTAGCGTCCTTCCAATTTGTACTCAAACACAAAGTCGGAAACCAGATCCGCATCTCAAAAGCTTCGAGCTATAGTCACCTCCTGCTCACATCCTGCACAGGCGCGTAGTAGGCTTCAAAGTTATAAAAGACTTACATGAGACCGATGAAAACTTTCAGGAAATTTGGGAACGGTGTCGAGAGAAGCCTCACGAGCAGTTCTACAAAATGGCCGACTATTTGTTCTGCCAAAATAAATTATGTATTTCCCGATGCTCGCTACAAGAAGCTATCATCCAGAAGAACCATAGTGGCGGATTGGTCGACCATTTTGGCAAAGATAAAACTCTCGCGCTCGTGAGAATTTTTTTTTTGGCCCAAACAAACAAGAGATGTGAAGTAAGACGTCCGACAATGTTAAATTTGTCATATCACCAAAACACGCGGCGAAAATACTGGATTATACACACCTTTACCGGTCCCTGAATCGCCTTGGGTAGATGTCAGCATGGACTATGTCATAGAACTACCACACAAATAGAGGATAAGGACTCTATAATGGTAGTTGACCGTTTCTTTAAGATGGCGCATTTCATCACCTGCCACTGAATGTTAGATGCATCTCATATTGTCAATATATACTTCCATGAAATCGTTCGGCTTCACGACATTCCCAGGACTATTACTTCCGATCAAGGCGTAAAATTCTTGAGCCACTTCTGGCGGACCCTCTGGAACAAATTAGGCACTAAACTCAAATTTACCTCTACAACACACCCTCAGACGGATGGGCGAACCAAAGTTGTTAATAGGAGCCTTGGGAACCTTCTTCGATGTTTCGTAAGGAAAAAAAATCAATCAGTTGGATCTCATTCCCGCTCAAGCTGAATTTGCCTACAATAAATCAATAGGCAAGACCACAAGAAACGCCTTACACAATTATGTACGGTCGCAATCCAATCACCCCCTTGAGTTGGTCCCACTTCTACCCCCAACAAAGATCAGCAAGGATGCTACAAAATGTGTTTACCAAATTTAGCAACGCCACGAGGAAGTTGGGAAAGTTATTTCTAAGCAAAACCATAAATATCAAACCCAAGCAAACGAGTACAGGAAAAAGATAATATTCCAAGAAAGCGATCTCGTGTGGATCCGCCGAAAGAATGAACAATTTCTTGTATGAGCTTACAGAAAACTCAAGCCCATGGCCAATGGACCTTTCTGCATTTTAAAAAAATTGAACGACAACACATAGAAAATTGACCTATCAGGAGACTCCAAAATTCCAGCAACATTCAATGTCGCGGATTTTACTCCCTACTACAAGGAACCGAAAGCTTTGACAAATGATGCTAAAGCTCCCCCAACCCCGAGGGATTGACCCGGGCGGTCCAAATCCACGACCATCAGGTTGGGCGTGACATTGCTCCATTACGGGGTATTAAAATGCCGATTGATTTTAATCGCTCGCCCTACTCTTTATCCCGCATCGCATACTTCACTCGCCTCACCCCCCACACTGTGCCCTAATCTTATGCCTCCTCCTAGCCATTGTTGCACGCCTACCTCCTCCTAGCCGTTGCATTTCTTCCACTCCTCACCTCTTTCCTTCTCAAGATCTTTCCTTTATGGTCCTCCCTTCCCCCCCCCCTATTTATGCTTGTTATTTTCTTAGGTCAAGACATTTTTTTGCTTATTGATTTTTCTTGTTCCAAGTGATCCTCCTAGCAGTTTTGCCTCAATCGTTGAAAGACGGTTTTCCCTCATTTGAGGTTGTATCCTTCGGCGTAGTGGTGCTTTTGCTTGTATCTCACCAAGGCGGTGTGTATCCCGCATTGCTTGCCATCTCCAGTTCCTTCTAGTCGTTGCCGTCGCTCCGGACCCGTCCCGCCGGCCGCTAACCCTGCACCCACGCCTTCCAATTCTCTTCCAACAGCCTGTCGACCCTCTTTCGCAGTAGCCCCCAGGTTTCCCGCTCCTTTCCCAGCTATCGCCAGCACTGTTGCCTACTCCGGCTCCCTTCTAGCAACCGCCGCCCCACCCCAACGGCAAATTGTCACCTATCTGGATCCTCCCAGCAGCCACCAGATTTCTTGAACTCCCTCTTGTGTCATCTCTTTCATAAGTCCCGTCTTATTTATTTGTTGTTTTATGTTTTACATGTTTGTGTTGTTCCGTCAAAGAAGAGTCATTGTACTTTCTTCATTGCAACAATAAAAAATGTGTCATTTGAGTCGTGGTTTGGGTTAACACTTGTATCACAATGCTACCAGCTAGCGAAGAAATTCAGAGGTTTTTGACCTCTATGGACATCCAACAACCTCACTTGATGCTCATAGCTCCCAGAACTGCACTCCATTAGAAGTTACAAAAGATAGTCGCACCTAAGCAAGTAAAGTATAATAGGCCCTTGTATGGCCAATTGGCAGAGCTAGATAAAATTTCAACGCATTGCCCAGTTTGAGCAAATGTACCCCACAGAAAAATTATAAATAAAAGTTTCCGCTGAAGCTGGACCTACTTGGCCAACATCGTTATAATAGGAGGAGGAGAGAGCTATTTAAATATAGTTGCTTATGAAAACCCAGGTTATCAATCAGCTCTATTCAGATGATACCCTCCCACATCACAAAGCGACCAAAGAAATAACACACTCATCTTAGTCACAAGCTAACGAAGTGCTGGACAACTTAGACTATTCAACATTAATAAAGCAAAATGTATAACAACATTCACGATATCAACCCGAATGGCGCCATTGGGTAAAGCTCCAATAAGATGTAGGGCAAAAATAATAATAATAATACACGCAATCACTTAAAAATAGATGATACACTTGATAATTTTATGATAACATGGTAATATTTATTCAAAAATAAGGTGAAAATTGCTGAAAGAGGAATGCTCCTTGTGTGAGAATATGAACCCAGGCATAAATGTAATGCCATCGATGAACTAAATCCTACATGTTAGACGAAGCAATCTCTGCATGTTTAGACATTCTACACACGACAAGAACCATCAAGGAGATACACACACCATGATAAATAAGGCTGGCTGGCTTCCATTACAGCGCTTCATTGTATAAACTATTGTTTATGGGCCAACAAAGGAGCAAAAGCAAGTAATAAAAAATTCTGGCAAAAATAAATCCTCATTCGAGCCGTAGATAGCTGGAGTCGTGTAATTAACCGCTACAAATGAATAGACAAATGCTTTGGACACGCCATCAACACGTTCTACACCAAGATCAAACGGGGTCATGTAATAGAACGGCGGGGTGGACACTGTCAATTGTGTGCACTATGTGTGTTATGAGCTATAACACAGTGAAAAAAATGTGTGATGTTCTGTTTCTAGCGCATTGCCATGTAAATACCAAGGAATTGTATTTGTTAAGCTATGCCCTATAATATGCATTTATTCAATTGACATGTATGACAGGATTCCCTACTTACAGCACCTCTTCAAGAGGCTGAAATAAATAATACTATCAAAATTTTTCCAATATTTTGAACCCAAAAAAAAAAGAAAAAGAAAGAAAACAATAAATTTTCAGACAATGAAATTGTTCGAGCATAATCTCAAACACAGGCTTGCAAATGAACATAAAATTATGCATCAAAACACAAGCATTCAACAAAATATAAGAAAAATATTTTTGCATAAAATCAAGAAATTGTCAACAATTGTAATGTGAACAGAAATGAATAAATAATGCATTGAAAAGCATGCAATAAAATAGATTTGTATGTGCTTTCACCAATCAAAAGAATTTTTCAAGATGCAAAGCAAAAATTTTCAGGTTGCAACTAAAAATGCAGCACTTGCTTTTTTTATGCACTCGTATTAACTCTCCATTGTTGATAATTGAAGAACAACAAATTTTAGCTACCACACATCATTATATCTCAATAATTCAACCATTATAAGAAGCAGCAACCCAATCACACATGATCGTACCACATATCACTATTAATTAAAAGATAAAGAAAACAAGAATTGATTGCTGTAAGTGAAAACAGAGAAATAGCAGCTTTAATGAAAGGTTATCCCAAAAAATATATATATAACTTTGGAAGTTAATAAAGTTGGAAAATAAAGTAAATCAAGGATTAATTTTTTTATCTAAAGAAAATTTATAAGGTCATTATGTTCCAGAAATTAGGTTTGAAATATAATAACTTGGGAAAAGAAGTTATTGTTAAGGTACATGTTCTAGAAATTTTCAAAATTTATGGAGAAATAAGAAGTAGCTCAACCTCCTCACTTCTAACAAGCATGTAAAGAGAAAAAGAAGCTTCTTAACCAAAAAATAGAGCAAGAAAACCACATTTTATCATTTTCTTCTTTCATACTTCATAGATCTTAACTCTTCCAACATTCAAATTTCTTTCAAGCATTTGGCAACTTCCAAAACCTTGGCTTGAAGAAAATGGAAATGGAAGTTCTTAAAGTAATTGAAATAATTGAAATAAAGTTATTAAAGTAATTGAAATAAAAAGATAAAGGAAGTTCTTATAGTTGCCCACAACAATTCTACACATTTTGCGGTACAACAAATTACATTGCCAAAAGAATGAAGTTAAGAATATTTTTGTGTATGCTCTATTTTAGGTCCCCCTAAAAGCAGAATTTACCATTCGCGGTCAGCATTATCATCATTCGTTACCAATTATTGGGGTCAGCTTTACGAGTCCTCTTTCCTCATTATGGATGACCAAGACCATCCAAACCCAGTAACACAGCGGCTGAATCACTAAAAAATATATTTCCCAGAATATACTTCAGCATGAAAAAATTGTCTGCCATTAAGGCCTATCTATATAAGAAATCTATCTTAAAAAATGTAAGCATNTAAAAAATATATTTCCCAGAATATACTTCAGCATGAAAAAATTGTCTGCCATTAAGGCCTATCTATATAAGAGAAAAAGATATTTATGTCTAAGTAGGGTACTATCAATTTTTCAAAGTTCGCCACCACCACCCACCACTAACAGGCACTGAATCAGAAATCAAGCGCAGTTAATGACGGGAAATTTAGCCATAACCTTAAAATGCTAGTAAACTAACAAAAGTTGGCCAAAAAATCTTCTATCAACTAAGAAAAATTTTACCTGAAGCATTAACATGTAAAAATATATATAATTTTCAAATAAATCTAACAGAAATTGGTACCATGCAGCAAAAATGGATCTTCACAACCAAAATTCATCGCAATGCACTAATGAATTTCTCCTAGGCAAACAAACAAATAATAAAATACTGTCCAAGTCGTTCACTATCGTGAGGGTTAACGAATGCAAATTGAAAAAAAGAGGTCCATGAAAAATTAATTTTGCCCCGGCAGTACCAATAAAGTGAATGAAAAAAAGTCTACCAATAAATCATATATGCGACTTGAAGCAAAGTGATTTCTAGTTTATTACAATAGCTCTCAGTCATAAAATTTTATGTAAGGCTTACAATATGATAAAACATTATGCATACCGATTTGAGCTTGGTTTAATGATTCATTCAATCAAAAATTCAGGCATATAAATTAAAATAATACTATATAAACAATTTCACAATAAAAAATATGTGAAGGAAAAATGCAAGGGCTTAAGTGTAATAACCAAATTCTTAATAAGGTACACACGCAAAATTCCACAAATAATTTATAGATAATTTATACCCCATTTTTGCACCTCAAAAAAATAATAAAAACTATTTATATGAAATCCTAAATTCTCTAAGGATCAATTTCATAGATATAAATNTTTAGCCATAACCTTAAAATGCTAGTAAACTAACAAAAGTTGGCCAAAAAATCTTCTATCAACTAAGAAAAAAATTACCTGAAGCATTACCATGTGAGAATATATATAATTTTCAAATAAATCTAACAGAAATTGGTACGATGCAGCAAAAATGGATCTTCACAACCAAAATTCATCGCAATGCACTAATGAATTTCTCCTAGGCAAACAAACAAATAATAAAATACCGTCCAAGTCGTTCACTATCGTGAGGGTTAATGAATGCAAATTGAAAAAAGAGGTCCATGAAAAATTCATTTTGCCCCGGCAGTACCAATAAAGTGAATGAAAAATAGTCTATCAATAAATCATATATGCGACTTGAAATACAGTGACTTCTAGTTTATTACAATAGCTCTCAGTCATAAAATTTTATGTAAGGGTTACAATGTGATAAAACATTATGCATACCGATTTGAGCTTGGTTTAATGATTCATTTAATAAAAAATTCAGGCATATAAATTAAAATAATACTATATAAACAATTTCACAATTAAAAATATGTGAAGGAAAAATGCAAGGGCTTAAGTGTAATAACCAAATTCTTAATAAGGTACAAGCGCAAAATTCCACAAATAATTTATTAATAATTTATACCCCATTTTTTGCACCTCACAAAAATAATAAAAACTTTTTTTATAAAATCCTAAATTATCTAAGGATCAATTTCATAGATATAAATATATATGTAAATATAAATCTATAAGCTCATATGAATTATTTTATTAATAAAATTATTAAACCAAAACTTTATCAAATGTTGTTACTGAATTTAATCAATCATTTATTTGTTTAATACAATGTACCTTCAAGAAAATCTCAATTAGCAAAGTGGACATACGTAGATGCATTAGGCAATGGTGGAGATGGATTTTAAATGGACTAAGGAATAAAAATACTCGATTATATAAGTATACAAAGCTTTCTTTAATAAGCATTATTATATCCCTCAACTATTCCATCCCATGAAACTACAGAAAACAGAAATCAACAGCTATGTAGGTTACAGGCTAGAAGAGGGAAAAACAAGCAAAAAAGAAGATAAGAAGAAGAAAAGGAAGGAGAAAAGGAGAAGAAGAAGGGAAGAAGAAGAGGAGGAGGAGAGTAGTCAAAGGAGAAGGAGAAGGAGAAGGAGAAGGGAAGAGAGGATGGAAGAAGGAAAGGAAGAGTGGGCAAGGTAATAAATTTGATTTTGATTTAAATTTGGGATTTTATTGTTTTATGGTGAGAAACAATATTGAAAGTATTTACAAAAGGAAGTTTTAAGGAGTCCAATTTGACGAGGTCAATGGTTAGTTAGATACAATTTTTAAATTGTAATACATAAGGCGGAATTCTTCAAATCTTTTGCATGCAAAGTAGACTGATGGTTGCAATTCAGTGTAAAATCTTCAAATTGTAAAGTTCCTTTTTAAAACTTGTTATATGCATGCCAATAGTAAAGTTCATTTTTAAAACTTGTTATACATGTGCAAATGTTCCCAAAAGAATTTTGGTAACATAAGCTCACAATAAATACAATTTTGTTATAAAAATATTTTAGTAGTTGGTAATAATATTAAAAGAAAACATCTAATATCAATTATTGCAAATTGCATATACATTTATTTAGCATATTTTAAAAAGAAGACATGTTTACTGAAATATTTAATCATGAAAATCTGCAAAAATTAAGAGATTTTGTGTCATAGGAGGGTAAGTTGGCAATGAACCAAAATATGTTTGTGATACTTGCACACATAATACAAAAGGGTCCTCAATAAGGCAAAAGAGTCCATTATAGAGACAAAAAAGGTCAGTAATGCAATTCAATAGCGATAATGTTGAGTTTCACACGGGCTTTATTGAACTTGATCATATAAGTGTCATCATATGATATAAATGTTTTATTATAAAACTTATGTATTCACTATTATAGCAATATTCATTTTATGATTTGTCTGTCCATGATTAGCACACATGTTTATTGGTCATCAATATTTGAGTTCTACATTAAATCTAATAATCTTGTTGTCTCGTGATTCATTAATTTTTATAACTATTTTTACTAGAAAGATGCAATAACAAGTTGAAGCTAAGAGGATCATACTCCTTTTGTAATCATAATTTGGTCTACAGCTACCGTAAGTTTAAAAATTTTGAAGTCAGTAGATGAAAATTGTACTTTTGTTAAACATTTTATGGCGTTTTAGATGCTTTGTAGATATATATTGAATGATTTGTTTTGTATTGCCTTTGCTTGATTCCAATAGTTGACTTCACAGATTTTACATAGGATGGTGTAATTTATTATGTATTATTTCAGGTGCATTTCAGTGATTGAACATAGTTGTCACACCACAACCGGCTCGCCTTAAGGATCAACTGCAGTGCGATAAAGGCGAACGATTCGATCATATTAAATTCTAACTCACACTAGTCCTGACTTAAAAGGATTAGGACACAATGAGTGAAGAACTATCAAACGTACTTAAAACAATTCATTTCATAAATAAATCGCATTCAAATATACTAGAAAACGTGAAAATCTTATCACCAAAATATATTTATACATAAAGCTGTTAAGTTCAATATAATAAAAATACGTACTCAAAAGTTTGTACAATCTCTCAAAAGTATGAAATGCAAAAATTGCACATGTCACGCATGGCTACTCGCCCTAGTGCTCCATACCCCTTCCTGAAGTCAACAACGTAAAGTGGGCCAGAACAAGCTCAGCTAAATAATCAATATTAAAATATCATTTTATAAACGAAAATATATATATACTATAAAATATGTAAAAAAAAATGCATGTAATGCAGGGAATTATAATTGTGGTATAAAACATTTATTTCATCCATACATGTGTAATTACAAGTATATTCATAAGAGTCGTCAATCTAATCAAAAACATATCACTTGCAATTGTATAGGTCTCAACTACTTTCATGTGATCTCATGTCATGTAATTGGGCCGTCCCCCAGCCCAAAAACTACATTAACTATTGATAAAGATTTCCACCCAACATAGCAGTTATCAATAGCACTCTTGCACCAACGATTCCCTACTTTCCATTTTTGTCTGATCTCAACGATTCCCAAAGTTTCTTCTCCTTCTAAATACCACAAGTCAAGAATCTCATCGTTCTCTTCATCTATACTTATAAATATTCATGTAATAATCAGCCTATAACATCACTTGTGACATTTCTTAAATCATAATTCCTATAAAAAACATTCATCATGGGTATTTTATATATCATATGCATGAATCAGAATAAACAGATATCTGCAAGCAATGATTTTATAAACATATTTTTCAAATTCATAGCATAGTAGAATCATAGGTATTGTAAGGGACGAATCAAATTTACATTCATACAAACTATGTAAGTATTCATTCACAACATGCAGAAATTCTAAATGCATGTGTCGAATATAATCACATGAAAAACTATATAGAGTTATTTTTCCGACATTAACACAGAATTATTTCACCAGAATCGACGGAGCAGACCTATAATGAGTTTTGACAAGCTCTCCTCGAGCTCACTGCCTAGTGTAAACAACCTAGAATACGAAATGCCTTATAAATTTATGAAATTTGTAATTGAGATTTTAATTTAATCTCAAATATGATTTTCTTGCTTTAACTTACATTGAAAGGGTTGTACCACATGAATTCTCCATACAAATTACTTCAAATCCTCTTTCTCCCCTCTAACCTCCCATCTTTCCTTTAATTGGTGGATTTTTTGCTAATGACCTATAAGAGCCCACAAACCAAGTTTGTAGTTTTCTTCCATCTCCAGCTATAGTAACCAGAGACAAAAAAGTGCACTGATTCGTAGAAAACGTCAAAACAAAAATGTAGGAAAGGGAAGGAATGTTCCAATTAGTGTGAAAGAGGATTTCATATCTTTCATTTTCTTCATGGAACCCCGAATCCTAAGTTTTAGCTCCCTATTTTGTCAATCGCCCCTTTGTGCCACAGTATTGAAATTGCATGGGAAATATGAAATGCAATGTGACAAATAATGTGATTCAAATAAATCTCATCCAATTATCTCAGCCATATAATTGGATCCAGCTATTGCACACCGAGTAAGGTGTGGCTACGAGATTTCTACGGTACGACTGTGAGGTTAGGAAGATTAATTAGATTGAATGAAGGTAATAATTAAGTAGTTATATTGAAATTTCACATATTCTCATATACTTACAATTCATGCATAATGTTATATATCAAACTGAACAATTTAAGATGTACAATTTTATAAAACTGGTTCGGTTGGATATTGAGTGCGAAAATTTGAATAAATTTTAAAATTATCAAATATGACCTAATTTTGCAAAAATTTAGGTATTACAATACTCTCCTACTTGTAAAATTTTCGCCCTCGAAATTCTGAATTTACTTGATTGAAAAGAGATACTTTTGTTGCATTTCTTCTTTTTCTCATGTATCTTCTTTTTCCAGTTTATACTTTCACTCTATCTTTACAAAAGGAATTCGTCTGTTCTAAATTTCTCAACATCAATTACCAAATTTTCTCAAGCTTTTCAATATAAGTTAATTTTTTATGCGCATCAATGTCGTCATACGAAATCCTCTAGTCTGAATTTGAAACTCATTTTCCTAGTATTGAAATGTGAAACACATCATGAATATCTGACATATCAGTAAGTAAAGGTGGTTTGTAGGTAAATGGACAAATCCTCTCTATAATTTCAAAAAGACAGATGTACTTAGGGCTCAACTTACATCACTAACCAAATCTAATTGTAATTTTACTTTTAAAAATACAAAATCAGCAATTTCAATTTCTAACACTTTAGGCTTTGGGTCATAATATTTTTATTGTTGATCTTGAGCAACTTTCAATCTATCACTGATTAATCTGACTTTGTTACTCTATCAACTAACTCAGAACCCAACATTTGATGTTCACCCACTAAAACCAAATTTAATGGAATTATGCATTTACATACAATGCTTGAAAAAGAGTTATTTTAATACTTAATTGATAGCTTTTATTGTAAGTGAACTAGATCATCAAGATGTGATCTTTCCAATTGCATCTAAAGTCAAAGACACACAAGGCTTCAAGATATCTTCTAACACTTGAATTGTAATTTTTTATTATCCGTCAGTTTGTGGATGAGATGTGCTAAAATGAAATATGTACAGAAGCCCTGTTGAATATCTTTCCACAACCTGAACGTGAATCTTTCATCTTTGTCAGAAATGATAACTTTTGAAATTTCGTTTAATATGGTAATTTTTATTCACATGATTTGGTCAGCTTTTCAATTGAATTTGTTTGTCTAATTGGCAAGAAATAAGATAACTTTGTCAGTCTGTCAATAATGACCCAAATACTATCATGACCCTACCAAAATCGAAAAAATCCCATAATAAAATACATTGCTTTTTCTTCTCATTTTCATTTAGATGTAGGCAATGACTATAGTAATCTGCTAGATCGTTCATGCTCAGCCTGTACAATTTAATAAGCTCAACATTTAGATGCATATTCAGCAATAGTCATCTTCGTACCTAGCCAGCAGAACATCAACTTCAAATCCATGTACAATTTAGTTATGTTTAGATATGTTTTGTACATTGAATGATGAACCTTATGTAGGATTTTTTATCTTAAATCAAAATCAACAGGTACCCACAACTATAACATGTTTCTGATAACACTATTTTCATCAACAATTATATCAGACCTTTTTCTTGATTGCACTTGTTTTAGGAATTTCAGATATTCAGTTTTAACTTTCTGGGTTGCTTTAATTATACCTATTAAAGTTGGGTGCACCATTAACTAATGTAAATATCTCATATCACCTAGTCATCTGACTTCCAACTACAAGGCATCAATTATTTTAATAAATTATAGCACCCAAGTAATTATCCAGTATGCACTACATTTGCTCAGCTAGAACAATATTGTATATCCAGATCGTAAACTTCGATAACCTCTCGCCATCTTCACAAGTACTTTTTAACTTTCACTACACAAATTAAAGGAGATTGAGCATTCCTATCACAGGAAAAATAAAATGACTTCTCACCAGAGAAATTAAATTTCACCTGCTTTTTCCAGCAATCAATTATAGCCAAATGCTTTACTAACCCACTCATTTTTAATATGACATCTAAAATCTGAATTTATATGATAATTAATTATGTTGTCAATTTTCTATCAGAGATACAAACATGCACAAAGCATAAAAGCTACTTCTAAAAGGTATAATAACACATTAGACAGAAGTAAAATGCATAAAATCAATAAATAGACTAGCAGCAAACTCATCAGAAATGAAGTTATGTGATGCACCTGAATCTAATAAAACAGTGTCAACTGATATTGAAATATACCCTAACTTTTAGGCATTATAATAGCTCTAACTTTATTTTGGAGTAGGATATTAGAATGTGTGTTAGAGAGATATTCAGTTGGTTGAATCACACTTATTTGTATTACATCTCATGACGACTAGTGGAGGGGGCATCGTCAGCCAAGATATTGAGTCAACCTATGCCAAGGGTAATGAGTACTCACATTTCAAAGCAATCGTGACGCTAACCAAGATATGTTGTGATTGAAAACAAAATAAAATAAAATCTCAAATAAAATTAGCATGAGAACATATAAATTTCTTTTCATTCATGTGGCTATTTAATCTCAATTATTAGATTTTGACACTAACCATAAGTTGTTATTATTTGAAGCATATTTAGACCCTATTTGGCTGCATGAAGTTGGAAAACAAGTTTTAAAACAATAAAATTAGCTAGTTCCATCATATGGTTGGGTTTATTTACAAATTAACATTGAGCTCTCCACAACTTAAACTCCCTCAAATGAAGAGAATTCAATTTCACAAATTAAATGAGCAAAAACAAAATTAACATTTTCAAAAAACATGTTTTTTTTATTTATAAGCAACCAAAGAAAACCTAAATAGCAAACATCATTTCTAACCATAGCAACGAAAGAAAATACAGAGAATAAAAATGAAGTAGATAGGAACAAATTTTTAACAGGCATGTCCCAATAATTTGTAAATTAAAGATGCAGATATGAGAAACACGAGGACTCTTACCGTAACCACAATCTATAGAGGTTGGATCGGTAAATTTAACTGTTGGGGTAACATCCATCATTTCTCCAAGACAAACAGCATCTGCTCCGGTAAGTTCCTTCTCATCTAAGGCTTGGAAGGTATCATATAAGCTTTCAAACATTCCTCGCTTGATGAACGAGACCTGAACTTTCAATATAACAATAAAAAAACACAGAATAATTTTCAGAAAAAGCGAGCCCATATCTACATATAAATGATACAGTATGCAGAAGAAAATCTCATTTTAAATTTTTAAAATCCACAAGAGCTTCATTTCAAAATGTACCTCTCCTAATTTTCATTTTTTCAATCTTTTAATGGATTAAAAAAATAATAAATATTTGAAGAAAACAAGTCAGAACCATCCAATCTATTTAAATAANCATATAAGCTTTCAAACATTCCTCGCTTGATGAACGAGACCTGAACTTTCAATATAACAATAAAAAAACACATAAAATCATTTTCAGAAAAAAGCGAGCACATATCTACATACAAATGAAACAGTATGAAGAAGAAAATCTCATTTTAAATTTTTAAAATCCACAAGAGCTTCATTTCAAAATGAATTACCTCTCCTAATTTTCATTTTTTTAATCTTTAAATGGATTAAAAAAATAATAAATATTTAAAGAAAACAAGTCAGAACCATCCAATCTATTTAAATAACTGGTGCAATTGGCATATTATGATTTTTTTAATTAAATCATTCTTTCCAAAAAAAAGACTTGGGCCTGTTTTATAAAAATTGATCTTAATCTATTAGAATTAAATGAGAATATGCACTCAATAGGACACAATGGAGAAAAAGAATTAACGTGAGCAACCCCACTTAGCGGGATAAAAATTTCTTGTTACTGTCGTCAACATCTCCAATCTCAATAATAGAAATAAAGAAACAATTTGAATTGAAATAAATTTCATTATTAATTATTTAAGTAAATTTTTAATTGTGTGTGTGTGTGTGTGTGTGTATGAAGTTACAGCAAGATAAAAAAAATCAAAATAAGGAGAGATACATTTCAAGTCAGAGCTTACTTTTTTTTTTGTATTCTTTTAGAGGAAAAGAAAGTTTATGCTTTAAAAAGGGTAAACAGTAATATTCATAAAAAGGAAAATTTACATACATACCACTATTCTTTTGTAGTTACATATCTGAATATTTACAATTACAACACTTTGTTGTTGTAAACCTATGCATGAAAAGATGTATTTAACTTTTAAAAACTTAGCAAGAGTGTTATTTTTGACGTGACGTTATGTAAACATAAAAGTTTAGGAATTAAAAATGTAAATATATAAGAATTTTGTGGCATGTATGTAAAAGCCCCAAAAAAATACATTCAGTGGTAAAAACCAAAAAGATCTGAGAATTTCATACCCCGATTTTAGCATCACTTGAAAATAATTACAAATATTAGCACACACGCACACACACATGCTACACGTGTGTGAATTCTTTCACTATTTAAAGTATTATCCTAAGCATTATTTAATAATACTAATCATTAGATTAATCATACAGTTTACGCAACTAATGTAATGTACCTCTTTAATAGGATTGTTCCTCCAATTTAAGCATGCAATGATGGTTGAAAAGAGGGATGATTGAGATCTTCTAATGCAAACGCAAATATATTAAACTAAAAATACTTATAATTGCTTATTTATAAATATATAACCTAAGCACTATGGTATTTCCCCTTTTCCTTCTATTTCATTGCCATAACTTTGTTGGCAACCAAATGTGAGCCTAAAGGGGAAGGAAAAAAAATCAGAAAGAATAAGGATTGGCTTTGATGATAAATTTTCCATTTTTCATATTTTCTCTTACGAAACAACTTCGAATTGTTAGCGCAGCTTTTTTGCTGCGGTGCTTTTTGAAAAAGCTTCTTTATCTTGTTTGGAAAGTACAGCATGGCCGATTTTAATAAAGTGCGGTGTAATCTCGATAAGTTGTGAGGCCCTCGCGTTCGGCGTTTCATACAATTTACCTAACTACCACTCTCTGCCTATTCCTTTGAGCAATGACGCTGCCTAGGTTTTATTTTCTTCCCTCGCTTTTCTTCATTCTCTGGAGAGGGATATTCGGTATTCACTTCCTCCGCTCTCCTTCTACTCCGGTACGTTTTACCCTTACTTTCAAACTTTATTTTGGGCATCAATGTTGCTGCGGTTTGGGGTATGTGGTCCCTTTTCTCTTATCAATTTGTGATTTGAGGCTTAGTTTTTTGCAGTTTGTGATTTGTGGTCTCTTTGCTCATGCAATATTTGAAAGATCCATGTTTTTTTTTCTGTGAATTTATAGAGAACTTGATTTTTGGTATATTCGCTCTTCATAGATTTTGACTGGAAGAATAAGACTTGGAAGATTCGTTTTTCTGTGAACTTTGGAAAAATAGTTATGTGGCGTCTTTGCTCTATGGTTTGTGGTTGGAAGAGAAGGATTGGGAGATGCTTACTCGTTTATTCTGTGAAATTTGGAGAAATTGATTTGTGATCTCTTTGCTCTTTTTGATCAATGGCTAGAAGAAAGGGTTTTGGAGTTGAGCTGTTTATGTTGGCTATGGGCTCTTTGCCCATTGTTG
>JXCR01056446.1:83608-95472 GCA_002079205.1 Phalaenopsis hybrid cultivar | reverse complement strand
CTGAAAGGAAAATTTTATAAGAGGGTGGTGAGACCTGCAATGCTCTATGGCGTTGAATGTTGACCTTTATAAGAGAAGCATAATACTAAGTTAAGTGTTGCTGAGCTGAGAATGATTAGGTGGATGAATGGCTTTACACTTAGAGACAAAATGTAATATGAATATATCTTTAATAGGGTTGGTGTAGCTCCACTGACGGACAAAATTAGAGAGTCATCTTAGATGATTTAGTCACATTAAACGTCGACCATCTGATGATCCGATTTGGAGATTAGATGTTTTAGATTCGACTTATGTTAAGAAAGGCAAAGGTAGACCTAGGAAAGACTTGGGCTTATTGTATAAAAAAGGATCTTAATTTATTAGAACTAAATAAAAATATTACACTAAATAGGAGGCAATGGAGAAAATGAATTTATGTAGCCGACCCCACGTGGTGGGATNAGACTTGGGCTTATTGTATAAAAAAGGATCTTAATTTATTAGAACTAAATAAAAATATTACACTAAATAGGACGCAATGGAGAAAAAGAATTTATGTAGCCGACCCCACGTGGTGGTACTAAGGCTTTGTTGTTGTTGTTCAAAAATACCAAAAACAAGCTAGCTGTCCAAAACATCAAACTAAAAATTCAGGGAAGTCTAATAGAAAATAACTAAATTAGAAATGGGAAAAAGTCAACAAGGAAGAAAATTGGGCTCGAACCAAAAAATCGGGTGGGCTCTTGAATGTTCGACACCAACGATTGTGCTTCTACGTAATAAAAGCATAAATTCCTCATTTATTTTATTATTATTATTATTATTATTATTATTGTTTCATAGTTATAAATTATAACTGTAAAAAGGGAAATTTACATACATAACACAATTCTAATGTATGTATTTATGTATGTAACACTTAAGTTTGTTATTTACACTTCCACAACTGTGTCATAAACTTATGCTTGAAAATTTGCATTTCATTTTTTTTAAAAAAAAGTAAGTGGTACATTATTTATGCATGTAAATGTTAATGTTTAGGTGCTAGTTATGGAAATATATAAGAATTCTGTGGTATGTAAAACTCTCCCATTTTATTTGAATGATTTACATACATACCTCTCAATTCTTATGTATTGACATATTTAACATCTAAAATTTAATTTTTACTTACCGTCTTGCCTATGCATGAAAAGGTGCATTTTAATTTATTTTACTTGAAATGGTGATATGTTTGATGTGATATTTTAGCGGTATAAATGTGAAAAGTAATATTTAGAACTTAGATATTAAAAATACATAGAAATGAATGATATGTTGGTTGAGATTGCTCTTAATAGTATCTTAAGTGGATATTTAGTTTGTTGATCCTCTTATATATTTGGAGAGTGTACAATAATAAAAAAAAGTATATTTGTTTTCAAGTAAATAGAAGATAGTCAATTCCTTTTTCTTTTCTTTTCTTTATTTTTTTTTCCTGCAAGAAGCTCTTTTGCTTCTTGAGGGAGAGTTGATGGCCTCATATTTTTATTGTAAAGAATGATTTAATGCAATAATAATATAATGATAAGTATTTAATTTANTGCTTCTTGAGGGAGAGTTGATGGCCTCATATTTTTATTGTAAAGAATGATTTAATGCAATAATAATATAATAATAAGTATTTAATTTAAAACAAAAAAAAATTGATAAAAATTAGATATTAATTTTAGGTTAAATTAGAGTTAGCTCAAGTAGTGTTTGAGTTATAGCTCATTTCAATTCAATTATCTGGTCAAGAAAATATTACATCTAGATGGCGAATGTGCAGATGATGGTGTGAATCGCATCACGATCATCTGCACATTCTCCATTCGTTTGGTAATTGTGTGGTCCATCTCATCCTTTTCACGTGTCATCTGAAAGTAATATGTTTCTATCTAATTACACAATAAGCGAGGTAATAAGTTTTAATGAGATTACAAGTCTGTTTGGGGCAGTTGCAGCTTATTGAATAATTTGTTGATAAGGTGATTAAAAATAATCTGCTGATAAGCTATGTGTGATGACTATTACAAATTTTTATTTTTTTAGAAAAATCAAACCGCTGTCAGAAAGTTCCCACCGCACCTATGTGCGGTGTGAAAAAGTTGTTTTCGGCTTTTTGAAAAAAAAATATAATGTCAAAACGCAGTTTACCCAAACAAGTCAGGTGGGTTTGCAAAACGTCACTGCACCAAATAAGCAACCATACCCTAAATATAAGATAAAAGTTTAATCAAAAAGTACGGTCAAGATAAAGTATTCGTTGAAAATAAGGAAGATAGTCTGATAAACATTAAACAATGATGTTTGAACATGTTGTGGACGGTATTCTAAAAAAATTGTTGAATTTAGATTTGAAGCATCATTGAAAGAAAGATTTAAACATTTAAGAAAGTCTAAACATGGCTTAGAAATGCTTTTTAATTGTTCAAATAAGGTTTGGACAAGGCTCGAAAGACTCCAAATAAATCAAACGTCATGCTTATTCAATTGTAACACATACATATAAAATTGTGTAGAATCTTCATATAGTTTTTTCCCCTATATTTCCACATACAATATAAGAATAATGATATTCACCCATAGAAATTACTCTATCTAATATATAGCTTAACAGTTCTTCAAATAAAAGTTCAAACATAAATCAAATTCTATTCAAATATGAGGTCAATGATTAAAATATGATCCAACTTATTCAATCTATGATCAAATTATATTAAAAGACATGATTTATAATATGTATTAAAAATGACAAAAATAGTCCAACACAAAATTAACTCAACCCAACCCGTTCGACTCAAACACAATCCTAATATTAAGTGTCATAAGTTAATCCGAACCCAACTTACATTCAACCAACATCTTTAACATACATATAATTAACCATTCATGTCAAATTTGAATCAAATTTAAACAAAATCAAAACTGAACATTTTGCAAATTTAGAACTTTAATAATAATTATTAAAAATTAAAAAAAAAAACTGAAATCTCTTGCAAATTGAGGGCAGAGCAATGAATTTCGAGATGGTTGTAGTTATGGAGCCAAGCGCTTGGGGTCACGTGGGAAGAGTGAGGCTTGACGAATGTTGCTGAGACCGCAGAAGAGCATAACCACTCGCTCCAGTCCAACTCCGAAGCCACCATGAGGCCATGCACCATATCTGTCACCAAAGACCAATTTATTAACCAAAAATTATTTTAAAAAAAACTTACAAACTAAATAATACGGTAGATCTGTAAAAACAACAATTTAAGATTTAAATAAAAAATCTTAAATTTGTAAAGAAAATTGTGAAGTACAAGATTTTTTTTNAGTCCAACTCCGAAGCCACCATGAGGCCATGCACCATATCTGTCACCAAAGACCAATTTATTAACCAAAAATAATTTTAAAAAAAAAAACTTACAAACTAAATAATACGGCAGATCTGTAAATACAACAATTTAAGATTTAAATAAAAAATCTTAAATTTGTAAAGAAAATTGTGAAGGAAGTACAAGATTTTTTTTTCNCGCTCCAGTCCAACTCCGAAGCCACCATGAGGCCATGCACCATATCTGCCACCAAAGAGCAATTTATTAGCCAAAAATAATGAAAAAAAAAAGCTTACAAACTAGATAATACGGCAGATCTGTAAAAACAACAATGTAAGATTTAAATAAAAAAACTTAAATTTGTAAAGAAATTTGTGAAGGAAGTACAAGATTTTTTAGATTTACATCATTAAAAGAAAGTGGCAATTACATAACAGACCTCACCAAACTTGCTATTTACAAATCAACCACCCACCCACTTTCACCCATTTTTCAAATTCTCGGCTCGAATATCAAAACTCATGGGTAAAACATCTTAATTGATGATATCTATTAAACTTGGCAGCATCTCAATCACACGCACAAAGCAATCACTAAAAAATTATGATGAAAGAAGAAATGAATCATTAATTGAGAGAATCAAACCACATATTAGGACCAAAAAGAATCATCCTTTGAAGTTATAATCAAAGACCTGCAAAACACTAGAAGAGGAACAAATATTCAAATATCCAAGAAAAAACCCACCAAAAAGAAGTAATTTCTCTAAATCCTCCAGAATCCAGGCTAATACTGCATGATTCAGCACACTTTTGACTTCCAACAACAAGAAGCTTTCTACTTCAATTTCAAAAAAGAATTTTCACTTGTTTGCATGCAACAAGTACACCAATGCTCAGCAGTGTTTGTACACAAATAAATGCAACATATTATTACTAGAAACAGCAGCAAGTGAAACATAACACATGGAATCGAAAAAGGACGCACCGAAATGAATCCACGTAAGTGGATATTGTACTGACGTCAATTCCACAAGCCTCTGCTCGAGCGGTTAATAACTCAGCTACATGGACTCTTTGAGCTCCAGAAATTATCTCCTCACCTTGAAAAAACCAAAACTTGTAAGTCATTTTAAAAGTTACTAGCACACCTGCCATATATGTACANCCGAAATGAATCCACGTAAGTGGATATTGTACTGACGTCAATTCCACAAGCCTCTGCTCGAGCGGTTAATAATTCAGCTACATGGACTCTTTGAGCTCCAGAAATTATCTCCTCACCTTGAAAAAATCAGAACTTGCAAGTCATTTTAAAAGTTACTAGCACACCTGCCACATATGTCCGTTTGAAGCATTTCTTAGAACACCCATTTCTTAGATTTTTATGTTATCATCTTTAAATGTAAGATTAAGGCCAAAAACTCTCTTCAACATCATTACGACTTGTAAGACGCAAAATTTCAACACTTGTCAATATCAGTTTATCATTAATACNATGTACACATTTGAAGCATTTCTTAGAACACCCATTTCTTAGATTTTTATGTTATCATCTTTAAATGTAAGACTAAGGCCAAAAACTCTCTTCAACTTCATTACGACTTGTAAGACGCAAAATTTCAACACTTATCAAGATCAGTTTATCATTAATAGTACATATCATAACTTTTTCAATGGATGAATCCAATTCCATAAGAAGGCAAGTTGTGATTTAAAAAGTGGATTCACAAATATGGCAGGATTAAATACATGGGTTCATGAAGAATTTTAGCAAATAATAAGAAATTTTGATTGTTGAAATACATGAGTTACTTTTAAGATTACTTCTATATGTTACAGAGCATCTTCATTTCTATCATATAATTAAACAACTTCCAATTCAAAAGAATAATTTAANTAGCAAATAATAAGAAATTTTGATTGTTGAAATACATGAGTTACTTTTAAGATTACTTCTATATGTTACAGATCATCTTCATTTCTATCATAGAATTAAACAACTTACAATTCAAAAGAATAATTTAAGGGGAAAAAAAATGAGCTATAAGAGGTATTGCAATTTCCACTCGAGCAAGCTCAATAGGTGGAAATTCTTCCTGAAGCCCAGTAAGTGAAATCAAAACTTTAGTAAGATGTTGACTTTTAGCAGGTCTCCTCCTGAAAATATTAAGCTCCAACCTACACAAAACTTTATACAAACTTGTCATGNGGAAATTCTTCCTGAAGCCCAGTAAGTGAAATCAAAACTTTAGTAAGATGTTGGCTTTTAGCAGGTCTCCTCCTGAAAATATTAATCTCCAACCTACACAAAACTTTATACAAGCTTGTCATAGCCATTCCCTTTTGCTGGACAAAAAATGTATTAGACTTCAAACAAGTAGCAAAGAAGCTACACTGAAAAATAGCACGGAAAATTTTAGGGCTTGTTTGGGACTAACTTTGTTTGTGTTTTTTTTTTTTTTCCTTGATGTTTGTTTAGTATTTTTTTTTTTATATCTTTATTTTTGTTTATAAAAACAAAATTAAATGTTCTTGAAAATACTCAGAATAACTTTAAGGTATTTTGAATATTTTTAAAAACAATCATATCTCAATCAAATATTTCAAACTTCTTTTGTTTCAAATCAAAACATAAACAAAAAAATCAAAAATAAATAAATAAAAAGTTATCCCAATCAGCCCCTAAGCATGAACCAAGAATAAAAATCATTGGAAAAACATTAGGGCAATAGCCATGCACCATGTTGATAGCTATTTAGTATATGGTCATACTCTTCAGACAATACAACAAAATCCATAAGTAATCATAATCAAAATGAAATCACCGCAGGTCAGAAAAGCAACCAACTCATAAATATGCTGACAAAAAGAGAAGTTCTTCTCACCTCGGATAAAGACATCGAAAGAGTTACTATATAACGGGTTGTCGGGACATGGCATGGTATAGAATGGTCGTACTGCCAAAGGATATCTATGAAGTATGTAAAACTCAGTATCATACCTGTTTAAACAATATGTTAAATATGAAAAGCCAGGTCACTTACAGGGAAGGCATGACTAAGCAGAAATAAAAATGGGGGCTTTTACATACACATCGCCTAATTCCTATGACTTAAATATCAAATGCCTAAATTTTGATTTTTACATTTATACCACCCAAATATAACAGAAAAAATACCACTTTTTAATTCTAAATGTGAAATACACCTTTTCAAGACCAGGAAATGTGGTATGCATGTAAAAATTAAAGATTGGCATTAGATATGTAAATACTTAGGAATTATGTGGATATAAATCTTCCATAAGAATTTCACCAAGCAAAAGTGATACGTACTTCTGAAGAACGAGACGGCCCAGTGTCCTTTCTGCCTCGGTATTAAGGTCACCGAAGGGGTCAACTTCTACACCGGCATCCTGCAAATAAGAATAAATCTTATTATAATATCAGAATAAAATTAGAATGTTTATTAATACAGAATTCTGTATTATTTACTTTTAATTGCTTTCATTTTCTTTCATTTATTAATTTGTTCTATTTGTATTTGTTTCCTTACAAATATATCTTGTAATGGGAATTTATACACCTCTTTGCATCAATAAGAAAAGTCTTGGGTACTATTCACATGGTATCAGAGTCATGCCCTGTCCCTACAGCCGGCTAGATCTGCGTCCAGGTTCCTGGAACCAGCTAGGTACGCTCTTCCCTGATCCCGTCCCCAGGATCTCCTCTCCAGACAGCCAGACTGCCGCCTCCAAAGAAGTTCCGTCTCCAAGCTTCTGCCTGGTTCCCGTCTACAGAGTCTACCAGCTTCCCATCTCTAGCAAGGGCTTTTAATAGGTTCCCATCACCAGCAAGGTAACATCTCCAGCAACGGGAAGTAGCCTCTTTAGCAGCTCGTTTTCAGATTCGTAAAGAGATTATTTCCAGCTTCATATTCCAAAGGAGATTTCTTCCAGCATATAAGCTCTGATCGACGGAACCTTCGTCCAGCACGCCAGAAGTTCTATTCTAGTAGAAACCACTTCCCGAGGCCATATACCTTCCCTCTAGCATTTGGAACTTTACGATGTCTCAACACCCTAAAATCTCATTTGGCTCAATCGAACCAAGACGGACTCCTCCAGAACTAAGCCGTCATCAGAAGGTGTTCTTGATTTCACCCGAGGATCAAACCAAACCTCCGTTCCTCTGCAGAGGGCAGGAAAACAACCCAAACTTTCTGATCCAGTTGCATTATGGATGAAATGCGACCTATATTATGGCTGCGCTTGAGAATCTCTTGCTGACTTCTCTTTTTCAGAAAATTATAGAAAATGACCGCATGTTTCAATATTTAGGAGGCTTCAACAAAGAACTTGACGAAGTCCGGGAACGCCCTCTTCCTTCTACTGGCGGTGCTTTCACTGAGATTCGTCGAGAAGAGAGTCGGATCCTCATCCTTCTAATAGTGATTTTTCAACTTTATATTAGAATAATTCATGTTAAGTAAGGGCATAGCTCGTGTACCAACACTCAACAAAATGGGATAGCTGAGAGAAAAAACCGATATTTTCTCGATGTTACGCGCTCCATTATGTTTCACTCTAATATCTCAAATGTAGGAATGATGTCATGCTTACTGCCACTTACTCATAAATAGAGTTCCCTAAAAAATTCACAACTTTTGTACCCCCTTAGCTGCCTTAAGATATTGCTTTCCTAATAATCAGATCTTCTTCACTTTATATCCCAAAATTTTTGGGTGCGAAGTCTTTGTTCGAAACATGACCCCCACTCGGAGTAAGCTTGATCTCAGGTTTATAAAATGTGTTTTTGTCAGATACTCTGTTACTCAAAAGGGGTATAGATGCTTTGACCCTACCACAAATAAGGTGTATGTGAATGTTGATGTCTCTTTTTTTTTAAAGTGTTCCCTACTTTCCTAACTCGGCCACCGGGGGGAGCTAGAGTTCTTGGACACTGCTCCTTACCCTACTCTTGTGGATGTTCCCCTCACGTCACCTACCATAAAGGAACTCAATCCCACTCTCTGTGTTTACACTCTAAGCATTCATTCTTTTGATTCCACCCACTTCTCCTACCACCGAGGAGTCCTCTGTCAGTTCGTTTTCACCAGCACACCCTCCCACTCTCTGTGTCTACATTCGACGCACTCGTTCTGATGCACCTACTCTGAAGCTTTGCTAACCCCTTGTTGGACCCTAAATCCCCTCCAAACAACATCCCCAGTACTGCTCCTACTCCAAATGAGGAAGTCGGTTCCTCTAATAAGGTACACAATCAGACATACTCTCTCTATCCCATGGCAAACTATGTCTCTCTTCATACAATATCACCAACCTACAGAGCATTTGTTACGGCCCTGACCAATCATCAGCTTTCGTCTATTACTAAGGCTAACCTAGCAGACCCAGCCTAGAAAATTGTTGTCATGAAGGAGATGAATACTCTTCAGCGGAACCTGCTCCTACTCCAAATGAGGAAGTTGATTCCTTTAATAAGGTACACAATCAGACGGACTCTCTATTCCATGGCAAAATACGTCTCTCTTCATAGATTATCACCAACCTACAGAGTATTTGTTACGACCCTGACCAATCATCAGCTTCAGTCTAGTACTGAGGCTACCCTAGCAGACCCAGCCTAGAAATCTGTTGTCATGAAGGAGATGAATACTTTTCAGCGAAACCATTTGGGAAATTGTTGATCTTCCTCGGGGCAAGAAAGCAGTGGGATATCGATGGATTTTTAGCGTCAAGTTTAAATATGATGGATCCCTTGAACACAATAAGGCGTGATTGGTCGTCAAAGGATGCTCACAGACCTACAGAGTTGATTATGAAGAGACATTTGTTCCAGTTGTCAAATTAAACACCAGTCGGGTCCTCTTATCACTTGCAATAAATCTGGATTGACCCTTATTTCAGCTTGATGTTAAGAATGTGTTCCTGAATGGCGATCTTACAAATGAGGTATATATATGGCGCTTCCTCCAGGCTTTAACTCCACTGCCTCCCAGGGCAAGCATGTAAACTGTGAAAAATCTCTTTATGGATTGAAGCAATCACCACGGGTATGTTTTGAGAAATTCACAAAGAAGGTGGTAGGTCATGGATTCACTTAAGCTCAATCGGGTCATACTCTTCTTCCGACATTCCTTCAGCGGCCAGGTAACTATCTTTATTGTCTATGTTGACGATATTGTTCTCACAGGTGATGATCTACCAACATTGGAGTCTCTGAAAGGCATGTTTTTTGTTTTCTTTGAAATGAAGGGCTTAGGATCTCTCCAATACTTCTTAGGCATGAAAGTTGCTCGGTCATCTCAAGATATTTGTTCGTCTCAACAGAAATATGTGATTAACCTTTTAACAGATAACAATCTTCTCATGTGTGAACCAGTGATTGTCAGCAGTTGGAATAGTAAGTCGGTTCATATATGATCCCTACGAGCACTACCTCCAAGTTGTCCATCAAATTTTCCACTATTTAAAAGGGACATCTGGCTCAAGTTTGTTTCTTCCCGCCACACCTCTAGTTCTATTACATTTTACACAGACACGGATTGGGTCAAGTTTGTTCATGATCGGCGGTCTACCTCGGGGTACTGTTCAATTGTGTGGGAAAACCTGATCACGTGTAAAAGTAAAAAAAAATTTGTAGTTACTCGGGAATAGTATAGATGCCGAATTTGGATCCATGTCCCTACAAATTTGTAAAGCTCTCTAGTTACACATCATGCTCCATGAAATACGTATGACAGTCTCTGCTCCCCTACAGTTGTTCTCTGATAACATGGTTGTCATAAGCATTTCTCATAACCATGTCCAGCATGATCGCACCAAGTATGTTGAGATTGACCGGCACCTCATTAAGGCAAAGCTCAAGTTTGGAAAAATTTGTGTTCCGTTTGTATCATCTAGTGGTCAGCTGGTAGATATTCTCACAAAGAACATTTCTCGGCCACTGTTCAATGAGTTAAAATCCAAGTTGAACATGACAGACATCTATGCATCAACTTGAGGGGGAGTATTAGAATAATTATTAATACAAAATTGAGTAATAATTACTTTTATTTGCTTTTATTTTCTTTCATTTTTTTTCCTTTATTCCTTTATTATATTTTTATGTGTTTCCTTACGGGTATATCCTCTAATAGGTATTTATACCCTTCTTTGCATCAATAAGAAATATATTGGGTTCTATTATAACAAATCTCAAACAACTAAAATGTGGGTAAAGAGTGCTTGGATGTCTAACAATAGTGTAATAAAAACTTTAGTTTTTCACAAAAATTTAATACAAAAAAAAAAAACTTGTTAAACTAAAGATTTTGTTGGTTACAATTGGAAAACTTGGGATTGAACGCAAACTTATGATGCTGAACCCTGCTCTTATGTTACAATAATATGTAGTTTAGTTTAACAAAATCTCCTACAGGTGAATATAACCGTTCCACATTCATGCCCCAAGTCTCGTGCTCACAGATTAATCATCGGGTCTTGCGGCCTGGGTTTGGCCTATTTATTCACTTTTGAACATATTTAATAAAACTATCTTGACTTGTAAGAAGATTTCATTAAATCCACCCTTAAGATTTGTCAATTGCTTTAAAAGCCAAATTCCTTTTCATAGCATCATCGCTGAAATTTTATGTCCATTCCATGCTTTTCTTATTAAATTTCAGAACTTTGTGCCGATTAAATTTTTGTATGGAATGATAAAAAGTATTAGCGAAGAGAAAGCTGGGGTCGGAGGGTCAATCCCGCGGCCCGCTTTCCGCCCGCTTTAGCGTCATGCGGCCGCGAAGTTGGGAGCCAAACAAAAAATTTTCACGGTTTGGGGCCGCGCCATTTGAAAAAAGCGGCCCCAAACAGGGCCTAAGAATGTTAGTCAAATACTAGCTAAATTTAATAGACTATGACCACATGAATTAATTGATGAATTAATACCATGCAAGAATATTCAACATGTCATAGATTTATTCAATGGAACATCATAACCAAAGTTGCCATATCATAAAATGAATCACATTAAACATGGTGACTTAAAAGACGTGTAGATAAATTATCGAACAAAAGGATTTTTAAGGAATGAATGAGCCTTCACGTATTGCCTCCTTTAGTCGCACCTAAGAAGGATAAGAGTTGGAGCATGTGCTTGAGATCGTTGAGTTAATGATAAAATCACAATCAAATATTAATTTCTCATACCAAGATTAGATGACATGTTAGATAAGATGAGTAGGGTTACAAATTTCTGAAAGATTAATCTTAAAGTGTCATTACCATCAAGTAATGATGAGAGTAGGGGTGAATGGAATGGCTCATATGATGTTTTTCAATTAACTTATGCATTGAGTACTTCATAAGGATCATGAAATAGGTTATGCGATCTATCTTGGAAAATTTTTACTTTATTGAAGACAGATTGAAAATGATATATCAATGATATGGTGGAATTTCATTTATTGAAGAGAAGAAAGTTAAAATATAGGTGATTTAGATGAAAAATAGAAGGATAGTGGATGGATGAGCA
>JXCR01056446.1:67498-83599 GCA_002079205.1 Phalaenopsis hybrid cultivar | reverse complement strand
GGGGGTGGGGGGTGCGCTAGGCAGAAGACGCGGCGCAATTTGGAATATTAGCGAAGAGAAAGCTGGGGTCCGAGGGTCGATCCTGCAACACGCTTTCCGCCCGCTTTAGCGTCATGCGGCCGCGAAGTTGGGAGCCAAACAAAAATTTTTCGTGGTTTGGGGCCGCGCCATTTGAAAAAAGCGGCCCCAAACATGGCCTAAGAATGTTAGTCAAACACTAGCTAAATTTAATAGACTATGACAACATGAATTAATTGATGAATTAATACCATGCAAGAATATTCAACATGTCATAGATTTATTCAATGGAACATCATAACCAAAGTTGCCATATCATAAAATGGATCACATTAAACATGATGACTTAAAAGGCGTGTAGATAAATTATCGAACAAAAGGATTTTTAAGGAAAGAATGAGTCTTCACGTAGTGCCTCCTTTAGTCGCACCTAAGAAGGATAAGAGTTGGAGGATGTGCTTGAGCGGTTGAGTGAATGATAAAATCACAATCAAATATTAATTTTTCATACCAAGATTAGATGACATGTTAGATAAGATGAGTAGGGTTACAATTTTCTGAAAGATTAATATTAAAGTGCATTACCATCAAGTAGTGATGAGAGTAGGGGTGAATGGATTTCAATTTTCTGGAATGGCTCATATGATGTTTTTCAATTAACTTATGCATTGAGTACTTCATAAGGATCATGAAATATGTTTTGCGATCTATCTTGGAAAATTTTTACTTTATTGAAGACGGATTGAAAATGATATATCAATGATATGGTGGAATTTCATTTATTGAAGAGAAGAAAGTTAAAATATGTGATTTAGATGAAAAAAAGAAGGATAGTGGATGGATGAGTAGGCCAGTTAATGAAAATATATTAGGAAAATGCCCTTTTTCATAATAAAGTTGGGTATTAACTAAGCAAAATCGACGCGTGAGCTGACTCGAGTTGGGGTTCATAAATAACTCGTAAGTTGAGCTCAAAGAGCTCAGGAGCCAAATTTGAGTTAGCCTCAACTCAACTTGCTAACAAGTGAGCAGACTCATTTAAAAAATATTTATATAAAATAAAATTAAAATAAATTAAATTTGATTTTAAATATAAATTCTTTAAAAAAATTAAAAATTTTATTTTATTTTCTTATAACAAGTGGTTTCTTATTATTTCTCTAATAACTACTCCTTTATTTGTCAATTTTATTACAAAATTTCTTGCATTAAAATTAGTTTCTCTTTCATAATAGATAAGTCAACCTGTGAGAAAACTCGAACTCAAAGAATTAAGCTCAGATTTGAGCTTAAGCTAGAATAATCAATCGAGCATGAGCTCTAGTCACAGATGACTCAAGTTTCACTCAACTAGTTTACACCCCAAGGTATAACATTTAAGCACATGCATACTTTTCACCCTATCTCCTACTTATAGGAGTTTAGGGAGTGGATAGTCAAAATAAAGTATAAATCAAATGATAAAAATTGCTAATAAATCAAATAATAAAAATTGATATGAACTTTGGAATCAATCATTGTCCCTTTATTTCATCCAAGAAATAGTAGAAGCCAAAACTTACGCATAAACAAGATAATCTCCCACATTATCCTTTTACTCAAAAAATATTCCTACAACTCACATCACTTCATAAGTTTCTCATTTCTAATAGCCCCAACTCATGTGGGTTATAGAGGATATCATTAAGACACAATCACATGGTTCGAAAATAAAAATAAAAGAAAAAAATAAGTTGTCTTAGGAAATAAATAATAGGTAATGTATTGGTAGCGTGCCAGCTGATGGCAGCCTACCAACCCTAGTGCTTAACAAGNATTTTGGATCAATTTTCTATAGTTGAGGGACTAAACCGGAGCACTGCAAAAATTTGAGACTAAATTAGCCACGATAGAACAGTCGGGGCACCATTTTGGGATTTATTCCATAAAAAAAAGCTCTGTTGTTATGATAAGAGCATGCAATCCCTTCTCACCTCAAAATAATGCTCTTTGATCTCCATTTCAACGTCAAGACCAACAAATTCACACAGATGCCTGTGAGTATATGAATCTTCTGCCCTATAAACTGAGCCAACTACAAACACACGTCCAAAACCAGCGCATATAGCCATCTGCTTATGGAGCTGTGGTGATTGGGCTAAGCAAGCAGGTTGACCCTTGTAGTCTAACTTGAAAACGGAAGCACCTCCTTCGCTTGTACCAGCTATCAACTTCGGTGTATAAATTTCAAAAAAATCTTCAGATTGCAAAAAATCTCGAAAAATCTGTGTCGAAGGTCTTGAATGGTTAGTAAATAGTAACATCTAAATTTTCATGGTTTAAATGGTAAGAGAAAAAAGAGGCATTAAAATACATACCATTCAATTCCTATGTATTAACATACAGGATGCGAACAGAGACAAATTTTCAAAGTAAAAATAGGGCAAATAAAATTCTTTACTTCACCAACACAAAACAACACAACTCAGATACATAAAAGATAAACACCTAAAATTCTAAAGGTAAGCGATCTCTCCCAAATCATAACCCTAGCATCTATAATTCGAGAGATAGGCAATCTCTCCCCACCCTAACTCTAGTACTCCCCTCAAAGAAAGAGACAATGTCTTCAAGGTGGAAGAGAGAAAATTACTATTGAATCAAATCGTAGCTACCACATGGCATCATCATCTGACAATCTTTTAATTAGAAATTTGTAGTGGCCCTCATAAGTTTGAAATATCATCTTGTGCACATCCTTCAGCCGCATCCAAATCTAATAGTATCCCGACTTCTAGTCAATATTGAAGAATACCGCAGCCCCAAACAGCACATCCAGCAACTCATCTATCACTGAAATCTCTGCCAACTCCGTATCGTGTGTCTCTATGCAGCTTGATCAAAAATCTCAGCCTTGCAACTTAAATTGCCCTAGCCATGGCATTGAGCGTCACCAAAGTCTTGCATAAACTAGGATTACCGTGAAACATCNCTCTATTATTCAATCGTGTATCTTGGTTAACACGAACAAGTTTTTCACCCATCTGTGATGTACAAAGTAGATTGCAGAATTAATTAGGATACAAATATATTGGCAAAACAGGCATGAGGTTTAAATGGAAAAGGCAAATAAAAATTGAGGATAGAATTCATAGGTTTCACTTTCATGACATAAAAGGGTGAGAATTAGCTAAATTACTATAAAATAACTAAAAAAATGAAAAATCATAATTTACCTTTTCAGCTTCTTTGATTTCTTCCTCACTTCGAGCTGCATCCTCAATATTTATGGGAAGGTTTGGAACAGCTCTACTGATGCAGTACAGCTTCCTGACTTGAATCTCCACCTACGAAAACATGAGCATCAATAATTAGGGAATGCATTCTGCGGTGCATACGAAAATCTTAACAACGTGATATTTTTTTAAACAGAACAAAAGTTTGTCATAAACAAACCCAGGTCAAACAGTAAACCAAAACAGCAGGACAGCAAACAAGGAGCAGACATTGCCGTAATAAAAAGGAAGTGTAAAAAACAATCAAAAGAACTCTAGGTTTAATTATAAGATGATCGGTTAAACAATTAACCAAGACAAAAAGATATTCTGCCGATAAAGATTCTATTGTTTAACACAGAGTGGTCATGCAAAATTTTATTCAATCTANGTGTATAAATTTCAAAAAAATCTTCAGATTGCAAAAAATCTCGAAAAATCTGTGTCGAAGGTCTTGAATGGTTAGTAAATAGTAACATCTAAATTTTCATGGTTTAAATGGTAAGAGAAAAAAGAGGCATTAAAATACATACCATTCAATTCCTATGTATTAACATACATGATGCGAACAGAGACAAATTTTCAAAGTAAAAATAGGGCAAATAAATTTTTTTACTTCACCAACACAAAACAACACAACTCAGATACATAAAAGATAAACACCTAAAATTCTAAAGGTAAGCGATCTCTCCCAAATCATAACCCTAGCATCTATAATTCGAGAGGTAGGCGATCTCTCCCCACCCTAACTCTAGTACTCCCCTCAAAGAAAGAGACAGTGTCTTCAAGGTGGAAGAGAGAAAATTACCGTTGAATCAAATTGTAGCTACCACATGGCATCATCATCTAACAATCTTTTAATTAGAAATTTGTAGTGGCCCTCATAAGTTTGAAATATCATCTTGTGCACATCCTTCAGCCGCATCCAAATCTAGTAGTATCCCAACTTCTAGTCAATATTGAAGAATACCGCAGCCCCAAACAGCACATCCAGCAACTCATCTATCACTAAAATCTCTGCCAACTCCGTATCGAGTGTCTCTATGCAGCTTGATAAAAAATCTCAGCCTTGCAACTTAAATTGCCCTCGCCATGGCATTGAGCGTCACCAAAGGCTTGCATAAACTAGGATTACCGCGAAGCATCACCATCTTGTCTCCCTTTCGAGTACTCTACAATATCAAAATCAGTTCCTTACAAATTCCCCCCCGATCTTCTCCACCTATCTTGTTCCCAACATTACTCCAAAATCTCCTGCGTGGAAGATTGCCGCTATAAAAGGCACTGATGCAGTTGGACGTAGGCCTCCAACAAGGTCCCACCCACCATAGTTCGCTGTTCCATTCCACTCTTTCCAAACATCTTGATGTCCTGCAATCCAAATGTTGCNAGATTGCCACTATAAAAGGCACTGATGCAGTTGGACGTAGGCCTCCAACAAGGTCCCACCCACCATAGTTCGTTGTTCCATTCCACTCTTTCCAAACATCTTGATGTCCTGCAATCCAAATGTTGTCGCTTGAATCTACTCCCGACTCCTTTGCTAAGTCCCATTGGCTTCCATTCGTTCCAACTGTTTGGATGTCGCGCTATTCCTTCTAATTGTTGTTGCTCAAGTCAGCTTCTGATTCCTTCGCTCGAATCACTGGCTCCATATTCGCCAAAAGTAGTGACGCCCTAATGTCGCACGAATCCTTTTGATTCTTGCCGCTCGCATTTGCTCCCCATGCCATCGCTCGACTCCACAGCGGATGGAGGTGGGTTTAGTGTGAAATGGCATGATCTTCCTCATCATTCTTCCAGGGCTGTGAATCTCCTCTCCACGGACGACAATTGTGCCTTTTATGCAAGAATGCTTCTCCATTTTTTACTTGTTTTGGCTCACTTCTCCCTTGATTTTTTTCTCGAAATCATCTATTATCTTGGTTTCTTCAAGAAGCATGCAACGTAGACCCTTATAAGTTGTGATCCAGACGTTGCTTCCCAGCTAGTTCAATTGCGATATTCAATCATGAAGGCAAGGCAAAACACTGTACCCGCGATCCCGTCTTTGATTCCCAAAATTGAATACTTTGATACCAACTTTATATGAAGAGAGATGAATTTGGGCAAATAAAATTCTTTATTCCACCAACACAAAATAACACAACTAAAATGCATAAAAAATAAGAACCTACAAGTCAAGAAGTACACAATCTCTCACTAACCCTAACCCTAATCCTAGCACCAACAATTCGAGGTAGGTAATCACTCTCAAATTCTAACCCTAAGGCCCAAGACAACAAAACCCAAACCCAAACCCAAACCCTAAGCACATTTGTCTTATTTATACCCCAAAATAATAAAGAATAAATTACTAAATTGCCCTTTTAGCCTTGCACCTAAGATAAGTTTTCAAATTATTTGTTGGACTCGGCGTGTGTTACACATGAACTTTAATTTTTACATTTATACCACCCAAATCTTTCGTATCACATTAAAAATATCATTATTTTAACTTTTAAAACGTGAAACACACATTTTCATGCACATGTAAAATGGTATAGATATAAAAATTGAATTTTATGTGTTAGATATGTAAATATATATAGTAATTGAGTGGAATTCTTGTAAATTTCCCAAGCAAAAAATGTATGCATGCGAGATTCCTAAAGGTCAAAGTAAGCTATATCTGGATCCTACAAATTGATTTACAATAGATGGAAGGTACAATGAAAATCAGCGAAACAATCTCATGCAGTTAACAATCTCAAACTGGAAATTTGAAATTGACAAAATGTAGCAATAAAGAAAAAGAGGCCTTACATATCCAACGGAGGATTCAAGACGAAAAATTGCTAGGTTTGCTGGAGTACGTAAATCAAGAACTCTATTATTCAATCGTGTATCTTGGTTAACACGAACAAGTTTTTCACCCATCTGTGATGTACAAAGTAGATCGCAGAATTAATTAGAATACAAATATATTGGCAAAACAGGCATAAGTTTTAAATGGAAAAGGCAAATAAAAATTGAGGATAGAATTCATAGGTTTCACTTTCATGACATAAAAGGGTGAGAATTAGCTAAATTACTATAAAATAACTAAAGAAATGAGAAATCATAATTTACCCNTCGCTCGACTCCACAGCGGATGGAGGTGGGTTTAGTGTGAAATGTCATGATCTTCCTCATCATTCTTCCAGGGTTGTGAATCTCCTCTCCACAGACGACAATTGTGCCTTTTATGCAAGAATGCTTCTCCATTTTTTATTTGTTTTGGCTCACTTCTCCCTTGATTTTTTTCTCGAAATCATCTATTATCTTGGTTTCTTCAAGAAGCATGCAACGTAGACCCTTATAAGTTGTGATCCAGACGTTGCTTCCCAGCTAGTTCAATTGCGATATTCAGTCATGAAGGCAAGGCAAAACACTGTACCCGTGATCCCGTCTTTGATTCCCAAAATCGAATACTTTGATACCAACTTTATATGAACGGAGATGAATTTGGGCAAATAAAATTCTTTATTCCACCAACACAAAATAACACAACTAAAATGCATAAAAAATAAGAACCTACAAGTCAAGAAGTAGACAATCTCTCACTAACCCTAACCCTAATCCTAGCACCAACAATTCGAGGTAGGTGATCACTCTCAAATTCTAACCCTAAGGCCCAAGACAACAAAACCCAAACCCTAAGCATATTTGCTTATTTATACCCCAAAATAATAAAGAATAAATTACTAAATTGCCCTTTTAGCCTTGCACCTAAGATAAGTTCTCAAATTATTTGTTGGACTCGGCGTGTGTTACACATGAACTTTAATTTTTACATTTATACCAACCAAATCTTTCGTATCACATCAAAATTATCATTATTTTAACTTTTAAAAAGTGAAACACACATTTTCATGCACATGTAAGATGGTAAAGATATAAAAATTGAATTTTATGTGTTAGATATGTAAATATATATAGTAATTGAGTGGAATTCTTGTAAATTTCCCAAGCAAAAAGTTTATGCATGCCAGATTCCTAAAGGCCAAAGTAAGCTATATCTGGATCCTACAAATTAATTTACAATAGATGGAAGGTACAATGAAAATCAGCGAATTTGAAGGCAATTAAAAAACAATCTCATGCAGTTAACAATCTCAAACTGGAAATTTGAAATTGACAAAATGTAGTAATAAAGAAAAAGAGGCCTTACATATCCAACGGAGGATTCAAGACGAAAAATTGCTAGGTTTGCTGGAGTACGTAAATCAAGAACTCTATTATTCAATCGTGTATCTTGGTTAACACGAACAAGTTTTTCACCCATCTGTGATGTACAAAGTAGATCGCAGAATTAATTAGAATACAAATATATTGGCAAAACAGGCATAAGGTTTAAATGGAAGAGGCAAATAAAAATTGAGGATAGAATTCACAGGTTTCACTTTCATGACATAAAAGGGTGAGAATTAGCTAAATTACTATAAAATAACTAAAGAAATGAGAATCATAATTTACCTTTTCAGCTTCTTTGATTTCTTCCTCACTTCGAGCTGCATCCTCAATATTTATAGGAAGGTTTGGAACAGCTCTACTGATGCAGTACAGCTTCCTGACTTGAATCTCCACCTACGAAAACATGAGCATCAGTAATTAGGGAATGCATTCTGTGGTGCACACAAAAATCTTAATAACGTGATATTTTTTTAAACAGAACAAAAGTTTTTCATAAACAAACCCAGGTCAAACAGTAAACCAAAACAGCAGGACAGCAAACAAGGAGCAGACATTGCCGTAATAAAAAGGAAGTGTAAAAAACAATCAAAAGAACTCTAGGTTTAATTATAAGATGATCGGTTAAACAATTAACCAAGACAAAAAGATATTCTGCCGATAAAGATTATATTGTTTAACACAGAGTGGTCATGCAAAATTTTATTCAATCTCAGTCAATACTCCAAACTGCATATCCATTACACAAGGTCCTTCACTGTCATCTCCAGAAATCAAGAGCATTCAGAGAAGCCATTCCAAAAAATGTAGCTTGCATTACTTAAAACTCCAAAAGAAAATCAATTAACTGAAAGCTGAATGATTTACTAAAATAAATACAGTGACCCTTGTCAACTTAAATGTATAATAAATGAAGATTTTTCAAAATTGATTGTTAGAAGTGAATCCAATTATGTAAACGCACAGGTTGACAAATTGAAGTTATTTAAGTTATCAAAACAAGCAAACATTTCATATATTACCTCAAAATGGCAATAAAAAACAGCTCTCTTGTAAATAAATTATGCAGGATTTCATGACCAATTGTTAAGAAGGGCTGCATGGCAATTCACTGTTGCCCATGAGGTAAACAAATATGGGAAAATCACCCCCCATGTTGCCAGAATGTTTGCAATTTTGGACTCAATATTTTTGGAATTGATTGGTGATTGCATGCAGTAGATTCTACTATATAAACCTTAATTCATCCCATATTTGTATCATCTAGAAACCCTTCAAGATAAGAAAGGTAAGGTTCAGCTGCTTTAAATTCCAAACTCCCTTTCAAGCTAAAAAAATATTCTGATCGCTCCTAACTTGGAAGTGAGGAATGAATTTGATTTTGGGCTTTAGTGAGGACGTACGCCTTCTAAGATTAGCGTGTAGATTATTTTGAAAATTTTGCTCAATTTTTTTCTTTATAAAATGTCTATAAATCTCAACATATCTAGTCTTGTTATAATGGACTGGATCTTTAATTAATATAGATTATAGATTGTTTGTCACATATCTTTGCTATTGATTCTTTAATGCAAACTTTGAGGATTTCTAGATATCTTTACAGCCACATTTATTTACAAATTCCATAATCCATGACCATGAACTCAACTTCAGTGCTACTTCCACGATAACTATAAACTTCTTACTTTTCTAAATGATTAGATTTCCCCATATAAATTATCAATAGCCAAATATGAAATTGCAAACAGATATAAATCCAACCATCAACATTAATGAAGATTTGAATACTCCAATATGTTCCTTTCTTGAAGAAGGGGCCTTCCACTTGTGATTGTTTAAAATACTTTAGCATCCTATAGAATGCCTTAAGATGTTCTTCACTGGGAGCATTCATAAATTAACTAATAACACCATAAAACAAAAATGCAAGGTTGAGCATGGTAGAAAATGATGAATTTTCCAACTATTCATTGGTAACTCCCTGTCCACTGAGTATCACATTTGAGCCCAATTTATTTAGAAGACTTATATGGGTATTAGCAAGCTTGTGACCCATCATATATTTTTCTTTTAAAACGTCAAGAATATACTTTTGTTGATAGATAGCTATATATTTTTTTGATTTTGTGATATCCCTAACAATAAAAAATTTTAAGACTCCGTCTATATTTCAAATAAATTTTCTAAGTTCTAGTTCAATCAATTGATTTCTTCTTCATTATTGTTAAATAAAATAATATCATCAGCATGGACAATGAGAATAATGATTTAGCTATGAATTACTATTTAAAGTAAGTGAAATTAGCTTGCTCATAGAGTAGCATACTTTTAATCAGGAGAGTAAATTTATCAAATCAGGGCCTTGAAGATTACTTGAGATAATATATAAATTTTTCAAGTTTATAGATAGTAACTTTATTATCAGTGACCTTGAATCTACGAGGTACAGTCATATATATTTTTTCTTCATGGTCAATATTTAAGAAAGAACTTTCGATGTCTACTTGGTAAAGAGGCCAACCAAGATTAGTAGCAAAAGACATGATAAATTAGACTAAATTATTCTTTGAAACGAGTGCAAATATTTTTGAAAAGTAAATCTTTTAAGTTTTGAGTAGTCCCTTCTGCAACCAGTCATGTCTTATATCTTTCAATGCTCCCATCAGCCTTATAATTTATATTGAAAGCCCATTTGTACCCAATAAGTTTATTTCCTTTAAGAAAGATCAAGAGTATCCATATAGCACTCCTGTTAAGTGCTCTTATATCTTCATGCATAACATCTCTTTTCATGAATGTTTTGGGGATGTCCATACTAGAAATATTAAATATAAAAGCAATAGTAATAATAGAAGATGTACTCATTGATTAGATATTTATGTACAAGGTTATTTAGTCATTACATATTTCCTAGTGAACAATCGAGATATTAAGATCATAATAAATGTTAACTTGTGAAGGATGATCAAAGCAAAGGTCGGCTATAAGATTTTGCTTATAAAAAAATCCTTAAATCTTTCTTTCTTATTGAATTTTGCTAACGTATGGAATAGACAAATCTTGTTGCATTTTTCTTGTTGAATGTGTTACTGAGAGCTATCAATATCAAGGAAAAGAGAGTTGGGTTGGTCAAGAAATATAGGCTCAAGTAAACCATATTTGAATAGTCACATAAAACTCATATTCATAACGATTGATGAAAGCCATCCCCTGAATGTGAGCTTCAAGAAAGAAACATTAAAAATATTGATTTTTGAGTCAAGCTCATTGAAAACAATTTTATTTGTTCTTCTGTCGAGGAGTGGTTGAATATGTTTGGAGTTCAATGAACATTTTTTCCAGTATTTCAAATTTTTATTGATTGTACATAGATAGTATTGATTTTTTATGATCATTATTAGAAACAAATAAACCATGTTCTTGCTTTCCAAATTGCAATCGGTTGGATTTCCAATAAATTTCTAACAAAGTTTTATTTGTATGTCACCAGACTTACATTACAACAATAATCGCACCAAGGCCTTATTTACTTGAGGCATTATCATTGGATGTGCATACATCTGAAGTGATAAGTGTTAAGTTGGAACTCCATGCTTCTTCATGAAGATCTTGTTCTAGTTTTCTTCTCTCTGAACCTCAAAGAATACTTTCCATATTCATGGAAGTGGTAATATCCCAAATATCTCACCCCAAACTTCATCAAAAAATTTATTTAATCGTAGTAATAAATTGTAATCCTAACTTTATCAAAAAAAACTTTGATATTTTGATATATCCACACTCCTAATCAAGTTCATAAGAAACAAGGCATCCAATTTCAAGTAACACTACCTTATTTTCATCATTAACGTATGTTTCTTTTGTGGCATCTCATATTTCATTTTGAATCACATGAAACATACAATTTTGATCAATTTAATTTTCCATGGTATTGATAAGTAAATTACCATATTGCTATAAAAGCTCATGTTTGAACTTCAGATCTTTATTTTAAGAAAGGTAGCTCCAGTAAGGAATCATCTTTTTTACTCTTTGATGAACATCATAACTGATTGGGCCTATTGGAGGTGGTTTTGCCCGTTAAACTTGTGCCCAATAATTATCAAATGTGAAATCTTGACACAAAGTTAGCATAACGAAATGATTCTTTGCTAAATGGGCGTAGGATAAGAAGCCCCAATAAAAAGTTATTTTGTGTTTAAACATCACACCGTATAGAGACGAATACAAACTAAGAGGACAAGTACAATTGAAGTAGATGGCTCAAATATCATGTTGAAAAAAAAAAGAAAAAAAAATAAAACTACAAAGAGAAGGACTCGCTTATTTTTTCTTATTTCAATGAGATAGAAAAATTACAATATATATAGGCAAGCATCAGATAGCCAATAAAAAGAATAGTGCGTTAAAAACATTGGGGTAGTAAATCCATAATATAGGAAAAGGCGTAAGGAGGGATGGGAGGCAATTCACAACTATTTAGTAGGTATATGAGAAATAAAAATCCCCCATGTTACCAAAAATAATACATTTGATTGTTGCAATATTGTACTTGATTTCTAGAATCGATTCATGATTGTTCTGTAACATATTTTCTTTGGTGTACAGCTCCTGATGAATCTTATATTAATATCATTCAACAATCCTTCCAGACAAGAAAGAGGCCATGGCCTGCTGCCTAAAACTCTACGCCCATATGGCACTTAACATCCCGTAATTAATGACTTGCACATGTACTCTAAGTAAAATAATAGCAATTCGGTGTTTTTAAAAGCCCAATTCAAGGCGTCCTTCAAGCGTGAAGCAACGCAAAACTCATTCAGTTTGTTTCGTGTTGTTGTCATGCTATCACTACAAGAGAAGAGCGTATCTACGCGTGAAGCACTCCCACACGCTAAAGCAAAGCAAGTCGGACTAGTTCGTCTTATCAGATAAGCATGTGGAAATAAATGCATCCTATTCAACTTTGGCATAGCGTGCCAAAGGAGCGAAAGGGAGCAGAGCCTTCGACCATTGCACCGCAAGCTGAGCCTTCGACCTAGTTTGCAGCACAGCTATTTATACATTAATAGTTATATATAACAAATTAACGCTTTAATTAATAAAAGCATCACTTTGTCTATGCTTTATACTTTGAAACAAAAATAAAACCTCCCGGTTCACATTGTGTTTTTCACTTTGATAACAATGAGAACTGAATAGCGAAAAAAATAATATTTTTGTCTGATTTGTACGTCTCAAAACCTGCGCCATAAGATCACAGTACGATTTCTTTACACCAACAAAGTAAGAAGCTCAGAACCGTCCTTCTTCAAAGTCTCCCCCATGTAGGGGTGTAAACAAGCCGAACACGAGCAAGCCAAGCTCAGCTCGTGTTCGGCTCATTTATATTTCGAGCTCAAAAAGTGTGTTCGTGTTCGGCTCGTTTGCTTAACGAACCGAACACGAGCTGTTAACGAACAAAGAGTCCTTTGAACAACCCTAATCATGTCANTTAACTTATCGAACGAAATTAACAAGCCGAACACGAGTTGTTCGCGAACAACGAGCCGTTTTGACAGCCCTACCCCCATGAAATGAAACTGAATTTGCATGATTNCGTAGGATAAGAAGCCCCAATAAAAAGTTATTTTGTGTTTAAACATCACACCGTATAGAGACGAATACAAACTAAGAGGACAAGTACAATTGAAGTAGATGGCTCAAATATCATGTTGAAAAAAAAAAGAAAAAAAAATAAAACTACAAAGAGAAGGACTCGCNGCGGCTTCCTCTTGCTTCCGACGGAGTTTCTCCGCCTTCAAAGCCTCTTTCTTTGCCTGCTTCTTGCTGGCGACAGACTCTGAAGGGCTCTCTCCGGCGGGATTTTCCATTGTTGGGAGACACAGGCGATGAGAGATATGGCAGCGGTAACACCGCAACCTAGGATTTAGGTTAAAACCACGACAGAAAGTGAGATCGGACAAAATAAAGGCGCGGATTTGATAAATCCGGGTTTCACGCATTTTGGCCGTCAATCCGTAAATCCCGGATTTACCAGGGGCAAACTTATAAGTGAGTCGGCTTTTTTTTTTAATTCCCTACTGTTTGTTTTGCATATTTTACCTGATTGTATAGAAACAGCGTTTTTTATTTGGAGAATAATGGATCGCAGATTATACCCCGCGATCAGCATTTCGAACGCCGGTTGGGGATAAATTTTATGCGTCTGCCCCCTCACGACCACGCTTCCCGCATCGTGACCTAAAAATCTCTTCCGCCGAAAGAAGCCTTCGCACACGCGAGAATCGGACCTCCGAACTCCTCTTCCGCAGAAGGAAGCCTCCGCACACTCGATTCGGACCTCCGAACTCCCGATAGCCGAGAGCCGCTCCTACCTCCTCCGCCAAAGGAAGCAGCTCTTACCTTCCTCCTCTAAGATTCTTCTCTTCTTCCCTCTTTTATTCTTTTTCTGAAATTCTCATCCCCCGATCTTAGTCTGCCCTAGCTCGCGACTCCATAGCCTCTCCTTGCTTCCGTTCGGCATCCTGCTCTTCCTCGGCAAGCTGCTTCTTTGACATTTCCTGCCAAAAAACTCTTTTATAATTTCTTATGCGAGCTGAAGATATTCTGAGTTAAAATAAATGTCTATTTTCTTCAAGAACAGTAATGATTTACTTTTTTTCTTGAAGATGGTTCAATTTGTTTTCTTTCCGGTTCAATTTCTCTTAAACAGTAATGAACAAAAAAAATGACTATTTTCTTGAAGGTGGTTTAATTTCATTTAAACTTTTTTATTTCTTCAAGTGACCAAAGAGAGTCCTATCGTGGATAAATGTCTGCCTTTTATTTGAACTTGTTATCTTTCTTGGTTCCCTTTTTTCCTTGCTATGAATGATCTGTATTCTAATGTCGTATGATAATGGGATATACAATTGTGATGATAAGTATGAATACATCAGTAATCCTTCATTATTGAAAAAAAAACTCATTAGTTTATGGATTTATTAAGGAGTTATTATGGTAATTGCTTGTTCGTGTTTTTTTTTAATACATACCACTCAATTCTCATGTATTTACATATCTGACGCCTAAACTGCGTGAAAAGGTGTACTTACTTCTTTAAAAGTTAAAATCGTTGCATCAATATGAAAAGTAAAGTTTTGGTGTTAGATATGTAAATAAATAGGAATTGAGGGGTATGTATGTAAATGCATATAAATTAGCTGAAAATTGGACTCTCTATTGTTTGCTTACTTGAAAAAACACTGCATTAATCGCTTATGTTGTCTGCAACCGCTTCCTCCATACTTTAGTAAGTACATTTTATTTATTTACTCAAATTTTTTACTGATATATTCTTTTATTTTAAAATTAGAGTAAAATGTAAATTATTGATTACAATTTACGTTATAGATAATTTAAAATTTTTTTGAAAAATTTATGTACAAAAAGTTATAGATAAGTTGTTTTCCAAGTGCACATATCAAACAGCAGAACAACTTATTCAAAACAAGAGCAAAATTGTCATTTTTTTTCAAAATCAGTTGTTTTTCAAACGCACAAACCAAACAGCGAGACAACTTATCCGGATCAGCTGTTCATCAGTAAATTATCATGATAAACTGCTTATCAGCAGAAGTTGGATAAGCTGCAGTTACCCCAAACAGACCCTAAAACAACGTAAATGGGTGCACAGGCTTACCTTACGTGGTCTGTGTACGGCACAATCCAGTCGTTGCCTTACGAGCTCCAAGCTGGATCTAATGGTTGGTTGCGATTAGGGCTGTTAAAATCTGATACAAGCGAGTGAGCCCTTATTTTATGTTTAAAAATATTACTGTCCTTTTTTGTCCCATTTATATTTTGAATATAAAAAATTTGTTCGTCACAAACAAAAAAATCATTCTCATGATTCTAATAATGCATACAACCATTAGGGTTGTAAAAGAGTCGAGGTTGAGCGAATCCAGGCTTGACTTGTTAAAAAATATCATTGTTCGTGTTCAGCTCGTTTATATATTGTGCTCAAAAAATTTATTTGTATTTGACTCGCTTGCCTTGCAAAAAATGAACTATTTTGAAAACCCAAATCACACATATAGGGAAAGATTTAAATATTGTTATATATATTAAAAATTCAATTAAATAAAATTTAATATATATTAATATTTTATTTTAAATTAGTAATTTTAATTGATTATANCGGACTAGTTCGTCTTATCAGATAAGCATGTGGAAATAAATGCATCCTATTCAACTTTGGCATAGCGTGCCAGAGGAGCGAAAGGGAGCAGAGCCTTCGACCATTGCACCGCAAGCTGAGCCTTTGACCCAGTTTGCAGCACAACTATTTATACATTAATAGTTTTATATAACAAATTAACGCTTTAATTAATAAAAGCACCACTTTGTCTATGCTTTATACTTTGAAACAAAAATAAAACCTCCCGGTTCACATTGTGTTTTTCACTTTGATAACAATGAGAACTGAATTAGCGAAAAAAATAATATTTTTGTCCGATTTTTACGTCTCAAAACCTGCGCCATAAGATCACAGTACGATTTCTTTACACTAACAAAGTAAGAAGCTCAGAACCATCCTTCTTCAAAGTCTCCCCCATGTAGGGGTGTAAAC
>JXCR01056446.1:777-35636 GCA_002079205.1 Phalaenopsis hybrid cultivar | reverse complement strand
ATATGTAATTTGAGGCCACGGCACATCAACTGTTTGTTAATCATTATCACTGAATCAAATATAAACAGTATGTCCTGTTGATGTAGGACATATCAAGGTTAAGGTAATCCAAAACTAACTACACCAAGAAGAAAAACATAAATAGTAAAGTGGAATAAAGAAACAAAACTTTACGTGCTTTCTAATAAAAATGCAAAGTATCCAAGGCAAAACAATTAGCTACAGCATTTAAGGACTATAAGAGAAAGAAAAGAATAACAAATTTGCAAGAGTCGGGGCACCAAGTCAACATTTCTTCCATGTTATTTTGAATTCAAGAAGTCGTTAAAGAACCCTAAAGTAGATATAAATAATATGTTCATCCAATAATCTCACTTAAATTTTCAGTGCAAAGGCAAAGCTTAAATAGTTGTCTAGTTAAATTCTTAAATTGGAGGGGATTGCTTGANCCGCGAACACCTTTACGCGGATACCTCTAGCCAAGAAGTATGACTCTTCCCACAGACGGCGCCAATTGTTGTTAGATATGTACTTCCTGGCATAGAAATGAGACGAAAAAAGAACACAAGCAAACACAGATGTTTACGTGGTTCGATCCAACTGGATCTACGTCCACGGGAGGGAATCAATCAAATATTTCACTAAGGCAAAAGAAATGGAGAATACATAGCTTATACATAGAGATGAGCCCTCATGNCTTATACATGCAAAGATGGCAAAGATCAAAAGTGTGCCCCTACCCAACCTAAGTGAGGTTGAGCAGGTTTTGTTAGCTGAGCTAAAGATACTTAATTTAGACATAAGAAATTTTTCGTGCTAAGCAATGCAAAGCACATTATATAATGCAAATCATTATCTTACTCATACGTCTATAAAAATTTATATTTTCTAGGTAAATTCCCGACATGAGTTCTTTCTTCCATTCTAGTTGTCGAAAAAGTACCTCACTTCTGACAACCCCTCGAATTCCTCGTCATCCTAAAGAAAAAGTCAAGAAAGAAAAGAGAAACAAGGAAAACACTGAGGCGCTTCAAGTCGATCTTTGAAGGCAGGCTCATGTCCTTCTGATGAGGGGACCAAGTCACACTAGAGTAAGGTCAATTCATATGAGGCGACTTGGCAGTTTTGATCTCTTCCATCACTTATTTACACTGAATGGTTTCAACAACAACAACACATCATTCTTAGGTGAGTTCCTTTTAACCTCATTTCTTGAAAAAGCGACTCTTATGGTCAAATTAACTCCTCCAATGGCAAGTACTACCTTTGGACCAAACATTAGACGACCTGTCAAGATAGCCATCAACAAGAAGGTTGTGGTCAAGGTCAAGGAAAAGAGTAAAAAGAGGAATTATAGTGCAAAAATCTTAAAAGAAGAGGTGAGTTCACCCTAGCGGCCAAAGGAAACTAGCCTTCGAGTATGACACACAGACAAACACAAGTAGGATTGATTATAATGTCGACCCTTGTGCCCTAGGAATTGCCTTACCACACTTGACTTGGGGCGATCTCCAAGATGCCTCATAAAGAGATCACTTAGCTTCATAGATGCAACCTACACATGGAGGGCATAAGGGCAATGATTGTCCGTTGGCAATATATGAATTTGTTAGAAAGCAAATATGGTAAGCAACTCAAGACAATTTAGAAGAAGAACCTTAAAAGGACATTAAGAAAGATCAGGCTCTAGAAAATTGAAAGTTAATCTATGAGATACTTGTGGGCAAAAAGGAACTTCTTTTGAAGAATAAAACTAGTTTAACAAAGCTTTTATCTGAGAAGGATGCAGTCGATGCTATGACAACTACCCAGGCCAAACCTACTCACCATGAAGTCACCTCTCTAAAGAAGCAAATGAAGACAATGACTAAAAAAATAGAAGTCATTTAGAAGGAAAAGATTGAGAGGAAAATCTTTGACAAACTCATGAGCTCAATCGACCCAAATCTTGTTTATATCCAAACTCAAGCTCAACGACAAGTGNTATTTACATATCTAACACCTAAACATCACATTTTACATTTATACCACCCAAATCTTTTATATTACATAAAAAATACAACTATTTTAAGTTTTAAAAAGTAAATATTAAATAACACCTTTTCATGCATAGGTGAAGTGTCATATATGTAAAAATTGAAGTTTACGAGTTAGATATGTGAACACATAGGAATCAAGTGGCATGTATGTAAATCTTCTTAATATTAAATATATGAATTTCAGAAAAGGAACCTACCTGCTGTTCTAGTGAAGCCTTCAGAACAAAGTGAGGAGAGTGTTTAGAGGGGGCTTTGAGTGATGAAATGAGAAGGATGCAAATCAATTTGGCTTCTTGAGATTGTGAGGGAAGGTGTTGGGGTTGGGAATAATGGTGTGGGGGCTTGCGAATTTCAATAGGTATGTAAATTTTCCATTCTTTAAGGTACCAAATAATAACTTATAGGCACTTCTTCAAAAAAGAAATCATCATCAGGCCAATTTCTCATAATCCTTGATCAACTATAAAAAATTTAGGGGCATTCTTATAAATACCATCCAATTCCTATCCACTTGAATGCATAAGTTTTGTTTTTTAGATTTATACAATTAAAATCTTTCATATCACATAAAAATACCCACCATTTTATACATTTTCATGTGTAGGTGATACGGGAGGAAACCCAAACCACAACTAAAAACACATTATTGTTGAAATTTAATAGGGCTACAAATAAAGACTCTTGAAAATAGGAAAAACAACACCACCCACAAGACTTGAGCGTAGGTTGGTGAGGTGGTGTTGTGGTTTGAGGGGAAGCAAATGTTATGGAGAGGTTGGAATGCGGAACAGCAAAATCTGGCAGTAGTGGGGGGGTTTTTTTATACGGCATGAAGCAACAGNCCACCCACAAGACTTGAGCGTAGGTTGGTGAGGTGGTGTTGTGGTTTGAGGGGAAGCAAATGTCTTGTGGTTTGAGGGGAAGCAAATGTGTTGGAGAGGTTGGAATGCGGAACAGCAAAATCTGGCAGTAGTGGGGGAGTTTTTTTATACGGCATCAAGCAACAGGGAGGTTTGCGGAACAGCAAGATCTGGCAGTAGTGGGGGATGCCGGTGGTCTGCTGGATTGATGGACAGCAGCGGTTGGCGTCAAGGAGGGAGGGTGGAGGTGGAAGTCAGAGAAGATAAATCACCACCGGAGAGAGGATACAGCCGGGGCACCACCCTAACCATCAGAGAAGGGGAAGGAGGGGGCCCGTTTAGCCCCCCTTCTCAACTGAACCGGTTTGGGCATCAGCTTTTGGAGGAAAACCCCGTGCAGGTAAGATGGTATTGTATGTAAAAATTGAAGTTTTAAGGTTAGATAAGTAAATACATAAGAATTGAGTGGTAAGTATGTAAATCTTCCAAANGGAGGGAGGGTGGAGGTGGAAGTCAGAGAAGATAAATCACCACCGGAGAGAGGATACAGCCGGAACACCACCTTAACCATCAGAGAAAGGGAAGGAGGGGGCCGTTTAGCCTCCCTTCTCAACTGAACCGGTTTGAGCTTCAGCTTTTGGAGGAAAACCCCGTGCCAGGTAAGATGGTATTGTATGTAAAAATTGAAGTTTTAAGGTTAGATAAGTAAATACATAAAAATTGAGTGGTAAGTATGTAAATCTTCCAACTAGATCCATTTATGAGCCATTTTAATCATAAGAAACTCATCATGCACTGTGCCCATAAAAAAAAGTGGCCAGTCCAAACGTCGATTATATATTTTCATCTGTGGATACAAATTAGCACTAATAAACAAACATATGTTTTGTTAAAGAATTTTTAACCATTAAGTTCACCATTTCTTACCGTGTACAAGACATCATTCAATAATTACNCAAACGTCGATTATATATTTTCATCTGTGGATACAAATTAGCACTAATAAACAAACATATGTTTTGTTAAAGGATTTTTAACCATTAAGTTCACCATTTCTTACCGTGTACAAGACATTTGTTCAATAATTACATATAACTAGGCAGAAAATGCACACTTGGATATTGAATGTGAAACAACATATGTAATTTGAGGCCACGGCACATCAACTGTTTGTTAATCATTATCACTGAATCAAATATAAACAGTATGTCCTGTTGATGTAGGACATATCAAGGTTAAGGTTATCCAAAACTAACTACACCAAGAAGAAAAACATAAATAGTAAAGTGGAATAAAGAAACAAAACTTTACGTGCTTTCTAATAAAAATGCAAAGTATCCAAGGCAAAACAATTAGCTACAGCATTTAAGGACTATAAGAGAAANCTAACTACACCAAGAAGAAAAACATAAATAGTAAAGTGGAATAAAGAAACAAAACTTTACGTGCTTTCTAATGAAAATGCAAAGTATCCAAGGCAAAACAATTAGCTACAGCATTGAAGGACTATAAGAGAAGGAAAATAATAACAAATTTGCAAGAGTTGGGGCACCAAGTCAACATTTCTTCCATGTTATTTTGAATTCAAGAAGTCATTAAAGAACCCTAAAGTAGATATAAATAATATGTTCATCCAATAATCTCACTTAAATTTTCAGTGCAAAGGCAAAGCTTAAATATTTGTCTAGTTAAATTCTTAAATTGGACGGATTGCTTGCTAGTACATAATAGGAAAAGAGGAATCAAAGTGGAGGTCAACCCTGCGTGTGCTACTTCAATGAGTTCCTCACTAGGTTCACAGAGCCGAAAAATCACCTGTGGTGAGAAAGCTACAACCAAGGTGTTGAGGACGTGAACACTCCAATGCCATGCAACGCTTAGAGGAGACAAGTCCCCCCAACTATCAGCCTTAAGGCCGGGCTACTTGCGCGTGCAAGCAATGAATATGTGGATTTGACTATGGTGCTTAATTTGCTAAGATGGCTTAAATAGAGATAGGCAAGAATGGCTCAATTTAATATCTCCACTAGCTATGTAGCAAGACCAACTGCTGGCCATCAAGGTTGATCTCAAAAGCAAATAATGGATATGGGGGCCAGAATGGAGACGACGCAAAAAAGAGTTATCACCCTCTAGAGCAATTGGGGTGGGATGGATATTAGCGACCTTGATACGAAGCTCCAAAGACTAAAACAGAAAGTTGTCCTTGACCGGAATACAATATATTCCCTTAAGTCCAAACCTTGCCGAAGGCAAATTCATGCTACGCCAGTTAGTGAGGACTAGGCGCCTCCTAGTTGACATCCTGTCGAACCATATTTTAATTTCTTCAATATTTTCTCTAGAGGCAAGTGAAGTGTAGGCTCAATCGTAAGAAATAATTGTAAATCTAAAAATATTATAATTGTATTTATTGTGATAAAGCTATAGAGCTCTATTTGCTTCATGATGTTTATTTTTACCCGTCTTTTAGTGCAACGTGGTTATGCTATTTCTTACTCCCCCTATTGTTCTTTACTAAGTATCTCCTTATTACATGAATTTAAAAATAGCAAATCCTTGTTCAGCCGAATGACTCATTATGGGTGCACGTGCAAATGACTGTTGAATAAGTGCTTAAGTCAGCTAATTAGACTGATTACTAATTCATGAGCCAGACACATTTAATGACTGACTAGGAACGAAGAAGCAAAGGCTAGAATGCACTTTTGTTCATCTTTACCGCATACACTTTTTTTCAATTGGCACTCTCAAGGATTATCATAACTTATCTCTCTACCTTCCTTGTATTTCTCTCTTTCATATTCGTTCATTTCTATTCAAAAAAATGTCGAAAGCCTTGAAGAAGAGCAACAAGCCTTTCAACGAGCATGAATTCAAGTAGGCGTCTATGGTATCCCCACAAAAAGCGACATGGTATGAGGTAGTTTATGTGTTCAATGATCCCCACATCGTCTGAGGATTGAAGAAAAGTGAGTACCCTAACAGTTTCAGTTTCTTGGATGACAAGATCTGCATGTATGTAGACCAATTTTCTCTTGATTTATACTATCCTTTGTGCATTGAGCTTTGCAAGTTCATACACACATGCTTGCTCATCTTGAAAAACTCAATGGCGAGTATAATCAACTTCATTCTTGATGTCCTTGAGTTGCAACAAGCACAAAGTCTCGGTCTCTTCCATCACTTGTTTACATTGTAGCGACAGGATCACATTTTTTTTTGCCTAATATCAAAATAACGAGCTTGATCAACAAAATAAAATTTGGAAAGAATGTTATTGTTTTGTCAAATATCTACACATATGGCTTATACATGCAAAGATGACAAAGATCAAAAGTGTGCCCCTACCCAACCTAAGTGAGGTTGAGCAGGTTTTGTTAGCTGAGCTAAAGATACTTAATTTAGACATAAGAAATTTTTCGTGCTAAGCAATGCAAAGCACATTATATAATGCAAATCATTATCTTACTCATACGTCTATAAAAATTTGTATTTTCTTGGTAAATTCCCGACATGAGTTCTTTCTTCCATTCTAGTTGTCGAATAAGTACCTCACTTCTGACAACCCCTCGAATTCCTCGTCATCCTAAAGAAAGAGTCAAGAAAGAAAAGAGAAACAAGGAAAACACTGAGGCGCTTCAAGTCGATCTTTGAAGGCAGGTTCATGTCCTTCTGATGAGGGGACCAAGTCACGCTAGAGTAAGGTCAATTCATATGAGGCGACTTGGCAGTTTTGATCTCTTCCGTCACTTATTTACACTGAATGGTTTCAAAAACAACAACACATCATTCTTAGGTGAGTTCCCCTTAACCTCATTTCTTGAAAAAGCGACTCTTATGGTCAACTTAACTCCTCCAATGGCAAGTACTACCTTTGGACCAAACATTAGACGACCTGTCAAGATAGCCATCAACAAGAAGGTTGTGGTCAAGGTCAAGGAAAAGAGTAAAAAGAGGAATTATAGTGCAAAAATCTTAAAAGAAGAGGTGAGTTCACCCTAGCGGCCAAAGGAAACTAGCCTTCGAGTATGACACACATACAAACACAAGTAGGATTGATTATAATGTCGATCCTTGTGCCCTAGGAATTGCCTTACCACACTTGACTTGGGGCGATCTCCAAGATGCCTCATAAAGAGATCACTTAGCTTCATAGATGCAACCTACACATGGAGGGCATAAGGGCAATGATTGTCCGTTGGCAATATATGAATTTGTTGGAAAGAAAATATGGTAAGTAACTCAAGACAATTGAGAAGAAGAACCTTAAAAGGACATTAAGAAAGATCAGGCTCTAGAAAATTGAAAGTTAATCTATGAGATACTTGTGGGCAAAAAGGAACTTCTTTTGAAGAATAAAACTGGTTTAACAAAGCTTTTATCTGAGAAGGATGCAGTCGTTGCTATGGCAACTTCCGAGGCCAAACCTACTCACCATGAAGTCACCTCTCTAAAGAAGCAAATGAAGACAATGACTAAAAAAATAGAATTCATTTAGAAGGAAAAGATCGAGAGGAAAATCTTTGACAAACTCATGAGCTCAATCGACCCAAATCTTGTTTATATCCAAACTCAAGCTCAACGGCAAGTTGGTATCAGCTTCTATCTCAACTAGTTGACAACCAAGAAGATCATCCTGGAAGCTCTTAGGAACTTGGACTACTTCTATTGCAATGACTGAGAATGTATAGGATTCAAGTGAGGAGAGCACCACATAATCTTGCACTCTTCTTCTTCTTGTTCCATTATATTTGATTTCTTATAAATAAAACATGGTTAATGAAAAAATCTTTACCTAAATCACCTGATTTCTTATTTTTATCATCTCCTTTTATATGTCATTGAATCTAATATGGCTATTGAGTATGAGAGTAGGGACTACTATTGGCCTTTATGAGGCCGCAAATAAAAAGTCTAATCATTGAGTTGAACTTTATATAGGTATATAGTCAACATAAAGAAATTACAGGCAAGTGTTTAGGATGAGTAAGAAAATTTCAACCTAACCTATTAGTAGGATTTTAAGTTGAATTGTGTGCTTTCTCCCTCATAGGCATTTATTTAAAATTTCAATGAGTCCACTATTTCAACTAAGGAAGCTCACTTTAAGCAATATGATTTTTAGGCTATCTAAGCTCACTTTGATGACTCATATAATTCAACCAAATATTTTTTTCTATCACTCCATTATATATTTTTCCAGAGAAGTCACACTTAATGACCCTAATCTTATGAGGGTAACCATTCATACTTGTCAGAAAGACTTGCTCGCTACTTAATTAAGAGATAATGCAAATGAGAGAATTAGACTCTAAGATTGGGACCATCTGAATAATATGAGATTGAAGACTTCGATAGTTTGAGTTTGACATCACGTCTTAGGCAAAATCTCAAAAAGGGGCGTCAATAGTTAATTGTAATATTCAATGTTATTTTTGGTAGGAATTATTTATCACAAGCATTTTTCTTCCTTAAATCCATTAGATATTATATGTTTACTTATGCAGTGATACAAGGCAGGTAAATGAGAAGGACAACCTCACTAAGTCCAAATTTTCCTTTGCTTGGGCTGTATTTTTGAGGTAAGCCATGAACTTTATGACGAGCATAGTACATTATCATTTCCCTCATGTGAAGAACAACCTTCATGAATGCTCGTCTCCTAAAGTACTTATTCAAGATAGCCTCAACTAGCACAGACATTGTCTTAATTGTGTCATTGCAAGCAAAGAATGAGTGGAGTGTGCTTGCAGCGACTTTTATCTCTTTCGATGGTCATCTTTCCATTCAAAACGAGTCTACCATATTTGGTGATGCTAGGGTTGCCAAACAAGTTGAAGATGAGTGCTTTCAATTTTGAAATTTGCCTCTAACTTGTCTCAAAGATGATGCTTCTACTTCATTAATATATTCTTTCGCATTTGCCAAAATATAAGGCAATTCAAACTGCTTGATTGGATTCTTTCAGTGATGTAAGAAATTGAACCGACAAGCCTACTCGACCCGAACCAGACTAAAAAAAATCCATATTTGGATTGGCCCAAAACAATATTCAAGTCAGGTTAGTGTTAGGAATTCTAGCCGGTTTAATTTTTGGGTTGGGTACGGGTTAACCCACCAACCCGAGATTGACTCAAAATTGACTTAATTTTGAACTGAATAGCTATTATGCTTTATTTTAAACTTTATGTAGATCAGGTTTAGTAGCGAGTTGAAGGCGGGACGGGTTTGGGTTAAACTTTTTAACCCATTTAATATAAGGGTCGCGCTAGGGTTAACAAATTTAAGTTAGATCAATTTTGGGTTGAATAACCTGACCTGCGAATTCGATTTAACGCCCCTAGTCTTGCAGGCCTTATACACACCGAAAGGTTCCACCTCAATGGCCTAGAGTGAGAAAAACCGAGGTTATGAGCAGCTCTAGAATTTTACTTCAAGCATCTCCCATTGCAACCTCGCCACAAAGTTTCAAAGTGACTCACCAGGCTCCTAGCGCATCTGGAGGAGAGTCCACAGATTTTTCCATAAATTATGTGCGCTGGTGAATGAAGTCACAAACATCTTCTTGGAGATTATGAATAACATTATCGTCCAGACCGACGGGCCAGAAACCAGCCAACGGTCGACTCTAAAAAGAACCTACAGTTTAAGATGTTGTTGATGTCCAATTGATAAATAATCCTCTTGAAACATGCAACACGATTATCACGTTAGTCCAACCCCTATAGCCGTCTAGGTGGGAAATCTTGTATTTATTCAGCAACTTGGCTTCAATGATCCATAAAGCATTTATTGACTTTTTTTTTTTTTTTGCTTCTCCAGGAGGCGAGGTTCGAGTGTCGGCTCCTCATCCTCCATATTCGGGCAATAAATTTCATCAAAAGATGATAAAGCTCTCGTTGCTGCAGTTCTACTATTTGTCAAGTCTGTAGATTCTTTTGGCAATTGAAGTTTGAGATGCTATTATAGATATATGATCCATAATCCCTTAGATCATTTTGCTAATCTTTTCCTCCATTTATGCCCACTGCTACCTTTTCACTAGGTCCTAGTTCTCCATATTCACTGAACTCCTCTCTGTGTATTTATTTTGGTCCTCAAAATTCTTTACCTAAAAGAATAGTAGATCTTGTTTTGTTCCTGGTTTGTGTCAAAGTCTTACTAACATAGAAAAAAAGTGAAGGTGAAAGCAGGCAAAAAACTGAAGAGACGAAAAATCAGATATACATACCCAAGTGCTATAGTATAGCGCAAAAGTTGTGAACATCTGGTTCTTCCTGCAATCCCCTATTTATAGGCAGGAATCTAGGGTCTGGAGTATTGCACAAAATCCATGGCATTAATTGTATACATAATAAAAATAAGATAATTAAAAATTTTGGGGCAAGTGCCATGAGTATAGACTCATATTGGAACTAGTAGTCGGTCATCATATGCAGTAGAGTAGTTAGGCCACTTAGTAGATTGGTCGAGTAGCTTTTTTGGATGTTAGTGATGCCTAGGCTGAATCAGCCAGACGAGATAGGTGATAACCTTGAGTGAATTCCTCTTTGGCTTAATGAATATTCTTTCTCTAGTCAGCCGGTAAGTCTACCTCTTCCCAAGGAGGTTGGTGCTTTGAACCTGGCCGAAGAGTCTTCCCATAACTCTTCTAATGAGTTTATCTCGAGCTTAGCTAGCAAGTCCTTTTGAAACACGGCTGATGGGTCGTGTTTCCTTCTACTTTTGGGCAAGTTCACTTTTAGGATGTAGAATTGGATCTAAGCCCAACAATATGAATGATGGTGAAATTATGACAGCACAATTACGCTACCCCTAAATTACAAGGGAAACCAAAAGTAATATCATAGGAGCTCAGCTCCCATCATGCACAAGTATGCTACACCGAATCACAAATCTTCTACATATCACTCAACATAGGGTTGTCAAATCAGGTTTGCGGGCCAGGTTGTCTGACATAAAATTGACTTAACCCAAACTTGACCTAGATATTAAACAGGTTAGAAAATCCAACCCGAACCTGACATGCCTTCAACCCGTTGACCTGAACACAACACCCCGTTTAACATAAGATATAATAGCTATTCGAGTCAATTTTAGGTCAAATTAAGGTCAAATTTTGAATTGTCAGGTTGATTTCGAGTCAATTTCAGGTTAGCGGTTCAACCAAAACCTGACCCAAAAAAACTAAATGGGTTTGTATTCCTAACCCAAATCTGATAAAAAAATTATTTGAGTCAACCTGAATCTCATATTTTTAGAGTCTAGTTCGGACAGAGTGGGCCCTTCGGGTCAATTTTGACACCCCTAACTCAACAACTCAAGCTTTCGGTTGGAGTAAATGTAAAGGGAACCAAAAAAACCAAGAAGCGGAGACACAAAAGAACTTCCTAAACTGTAAACAATGTAAATATACGGAGGAAGAAATTATAGCAAAGCACGGTGTTCTGCATTAACCAGAACTATCCTAGCTAATAGTTTGGAAGAAAATAAAAACCTTCCGCGAAAAAGAGCATATGCCGTTATAAGACTGGCAGTTAAAACATAAGCAGGGAATAAAACTTGATCAACTTACGGAGCCATCCAACGATAAGTTCCAGTCTCTGGAGTCATCCCTTCTGGCTGCACTTCAATCCTTGCCACTCCAAAATCTGCAATTTTTATCGATCTATCTCCACAAATCAAAAGATTATCTGATTTCAAGTCCCGATGGATAAACCCCAATCCATGAATATATGCCATTCCTCTCGCAACATCCAGTGCCTGCCTCACTGCAATATTCAGCGGAGCAGAACGGTTCTGCCTCTTACTAAGAAACTGTCGAACGGATCCACCTTTGGCATACTCAGTAACAATGCACCAAACCGTTGGCTTTCTGCAAGCTCCTATGAACCTAACGATATTAGGATGCCTTAATGAAGCAAGCATCATCACCTCCTGAGCAAACTGCTGTTCCGTGAACTGGGCTCGCTGGGGGTCATTCTCAGGTTTCTCCAACAGCTTAATTGCTACATCTTCACCACTATAGGTTCCCCTGTAGAGCTTCCCAAACGCACCTTGGGCGAAGGGCTCCCCCATGCTGAGCATCCTAAGATCAAGCGTCCACTCGTCGTAGTCGCGGAGGCCTTCGGTGGGGAAGCTCCGATCAATCAAAGCTTGTGCTAGGGCATCGCCGGTAAGGCCATGGGTGACGACACCAGAACGGAAAACGCTGCGGCCGACAAAGCTTCCAATGGTGCCGGCCGCGCCGGCAACTACCTGACGTGGGCTGTTAAGGTGGAGGACTCCATTACGAGAATCACTAGATGCAACACTGCTATTATCCAGCAACATCGCCACAGAACCACTCTGGATGCTATCCACCGACATGTTTGTACCGTCACCAAGCTTCGGCGAACAGCCCAGGTCGTAGCAGTTACCCCTGGAGTTCCCGGCGGCCATTATGCCAGCGAATTTGGCAGCGTCCATCATCTTTCAGAAAACCTAAGAGTTTGATCTCAGGATCGAAGCCAATAAATTATGCAAAACTCAAGAATCAGCTCCTTCCGTATTGCACTTCAAACATTCCAACTGCATCAGCAACGAAATTTCAATGAAAAGGTCTCATCTATGCAAACAATGGAAAGATTGAACGGCACAATCGATAGAAACAGATAAACTGATTGACCTGCGAGCAAAAACCACCGATTCTTACGAATCTAGACTCGGCCGGTAAATCTTCCCTCCGGCAAACTCGCTTGCAGAGAATTGATCAGAATAGTTTAGTCTTAGGGATGAAGACGTCAGGATCGTGAGCTGCTTGGGGTGCTGCTCCCTCCTTCTCCCTGCGTTTCGCTCTCTTGTCCGGCGGAGTAGATTGGAGATGACCAGTGCGATCCGCATGCAATCGTACACAATTGGTTTGTCTTTACATACGTAATAACTAAATTTTAAATTTTTGGGATAATTACATGCAGACCACCACATATATACATATTTACAAATTTATCATAGTAATGCAATTCTTTTGAATTACCAAAGTGATATGAGGGGGCCATAATCAAACTATTGAAAGTTTAATAAAAACTAAAAAAATATGGGTTGGGGTTTTACTATGAATTTTGATTTTTGAGTGAGAATTTGACAAATGGATGAAAGAATGTCGTTGATCTGTAAATAACAAGTTTTTGGCTGGTCAGTATCTAATTGTTCCTTNGCTACACCGAATCACAAATCTTCTACATATCACTCAACATAGGGTTGTCAAATCAGGTTTGCGGGCCAGGTTCAGGTCATAAAATTGACTTAACCCGAACTTGACCTAGATATTAAACGGGTTAGAAAATCCAACCCGAACCGGACATGCCTTCAACCCGTTGACCTAAACACAACACCCCGTTTAACATAAGATATAATAGCTATTCGAGTCAATTTTAGGTCAAATTAAGGTCAAATTTTGAATTGTCAGGTTAATTTCGAGTCAATTTCAGGTTAGCGGTTCAACCAAAACCTGACCCGAAAAAATTAAATGGGTTAGTATTCCTAACCCAAATCTGATTAGAAAATTATTTGAGTCAACCTGAATCTCATATTTTTAGAGTCTAGTTCGGACAGCTTACGGTCAATTTTGACACCCCAAATTCAACAACTCAAGCTTTCGGTTGGAGTAAATGCAAAGGGAACCAAAAAAACCAAGAAGCGGAGACACAAAAGAACTTCCTAAACTGTAAACAATGTAAATATACGGAGGAAGAAATTATAGCAATGCACGGTGTTCTGCATTAACCAGAACTATCCTTGCTGATAGTTTGGAACNGAAGACGTCAGGATCGTGAGCTGCTTGGGGTGCTGCTCCCTCCTTCTCCCTGCGTTTCGCTCTCTTGTCCGGGAAAAATTATTCCATGCGGATCGGTGGGCCTCACCTAAAATTTGGGTGCTGCGTGCGGACGCGGATCCGGACCGTAAATCAGATGATTTACGGTCCTGATGTATTTCGGTGGGCCCCACTTAAAATTTTTTATTTTTTTTTTAAAAACGGAAATATTCCTGACCGTAGATCACCGTGATCTACGGCCAGGATCGAACACCGCATGCAGAGATGCATGCGGTGTCCGTACGCAATAATCCCCCCTTGTCCGGCGGAGTAGATTGGAGACGACCAGTGTGATCCGCATGCAATTGTACACGATTGGTTTTGTCTTTACATACGTAATAACTAAATTTTAAATTTTTGGGATAATTACATGCAGACCACCACATATATACATATTTACAAATTTATCATAGTAATGCAATTCTTTTGAATTACCAAAGTGATATGAGGGGGCCATAATCAAACTATTGAAAGTTTAATAAAAACTAAAAAAATATGGGTTGGGGTTTTACTATGAATTTTGATTTTTGAGTGAGAATTTGACAAATGGATGAAAGAATGTCGTTGATCTGTAAATAACAAGTTTTTGGCTGGTCAGTATCTAATTGTTCCTTTTTTTATATTAATACCATTCAAATATTTTTAATTGAAAATATTATTTTCTTAATATAGATCAAAGTATCTTTCATATCACATTTGGAGGAGATGGTATCTAAAACGCTACTTTTCATCCTATCAAAAGCTCTCTTCATTTTTGAGTGATAGTTTACTATTTACAATAAAGCTTCATTGTCAGCTAGTTCAAATAAATAAAGATCAATGCTTGTATTTTTTTATATTATGGAAGTATGAATGCAAATATTAATTTATGGCTATAATAGAAAGGTGAGAGTAGAGAGTTGTTGTTACAAAAAATGAACAAATATTGAACGGCAGATGTAACGTTAAATCCTTATTTAAATAAGAAAAAACATGGATGACTTTGCTGGTACGTGCTTGAAGACATAAATATAACAGATGGATGAGATTTCACTTACACATGCTTAAAGACATAAGGAAACACATAAACGGCTTCACTTGCACATTCTTAGACATAAGAATAGCACATGTAGCTTACTTAAATTTCACGTGCACAAAGAAAATGCCTGAAGTTACTTTGATTTCACATGGGTAAGAACTTAAAGAACACATATGGATAAGGCTTTACTTGCAAGTGAAAATTGCATGGTGAAGACACAAAAAAAAAAAAATCATGGAGAAACATATTGGGAAACATATAGAGAATATACATACAATAGTTTACATGAAGAGAATTACATGCAAGGGTAATGTACATGGGAAATTTCTATTGAAACTAAGTTAACTTCGCATAGAAAAGCCTTATGAAAGTGAAAATTATGTGACACATAAGAAAGTGACCACATAGTGAGTATATTAACTTTACATCTAAAAACATGGAAGATAAACATCAAATAAAAGTAACAAAATGAAGATTATATGAAAATTGTAGTGTGTGGAGAGCATAACAAGGAAGGAAGATAAAGAAGAAGGAGATGAAGTAAGTAGAAGAAGATGATGGGAAAAGAAGAAGTATAGAGAAGAAGTGTGGAGAAGAAGAACTATAGAGAAGAAGAGGTGTTGAAAAGAAGTGTAATTAGACAAGAGATATAGAAGAAGAAGAAGAAAGTAGAAGAAGATGATGATTAGAGAGAAATAAATAAGAAGAATAAAGTGGAAGAAGAAGATGATGATTAAAGAAAAAGTACAAAAGAGGAAGATTGTGGAAGACGAAGATGATGATTATAGAAATAGTACATAAGAAGAATAGGAGAAGGATAATTTTGAGAAGAAATATAAGATGAAATCTAAAATGAAGGAGAGGAAGAGGTGGTAGAAGAATTATAGGACAAGAAGGAAGAATAAGAAGATAACTTACAGTGGAATGTTGGAGAACACCAGGAATGATAGGTACGAAAGCATCAAAGCAAAAAACCACCAAAGAGATAGAGGGGAGGTCGAGATTTCCTTTTCTAGGATTTTCAAAGAGAAAGAGTGTGCTTCCTCTTTATGATCAATGCCTACTTTTAATGGCAAGCGTCAGAGCTATTTGAGAGTGGGAGAGGTTGGGGGTTTTAAATCAAATGGGAATAGGCGAAGTGAGCTGTCAGTTGGAAGACACCCAGGTGGCGGGTGAGAGGCGCAAAAGTGTTGGCTCCTTGGTTTGGAGCATCTAGGAGAAGGAGAGAAGGCACCTAAGCGGCACTTTGGGTGGAAACCATATGCTAGGACGGTGTTTGGGCACTACTTTGGAGGAGCTCATGCGCCTCCTCAAATTGGAGCGACTGAGAGAAGATTGGATGGGGCTCATATATGTCACATTGAGAGGTGCCAAGGTGTTGCCTGATGCCTAGGCGCCATTATGAGTGGCGCCTAAATGGCACTTTAGGTGGCGCCAAGGTGCTACCACATTTCTTGAGTCTACTTGAGAAGAGAGCTTAGAGCATGGATTAGAGAGATTACTTGGCATATTTAATTAGAAAAAAATAAAGAGAACACAATGGTAGTGGTGGTTTTGGTCAAAGTGGTCTCCATGTCATGAAAATTGAGGTCAATGTGTGAGACCCAAAGTAAAGTTTGATTTGGGTACAGAGGGGCTCATTTGAAAGTTTTCCACGATTGAGACACTTTTTTAGATTTTATTATGTAAAATGATGGTCTAATGGAATTTTTTTATGTGGGACCAATTTCTATTTATGCATACAAGCTCATGACATAAAATTTTATATATATTTAATTGACAACCATCAAAACATATTGCATGTTATTCATATAATAATAATGAAGTATATGCAGCTTATAGCATGAAATTCCAAACACTACAATGATTTGTAGAGGAAATAATAATTTTGATGCATAAAATTATAATTCCAGAATATTCTCTCACCATGTTGTATTTACATCTAGTTTTAGGATTTGATTGAAGTTAATTATGTTTGATTTTCCTTTTATGTGATTTATTTCAAATTTGTCTTAAAAATTTAGAGTGAATGAGGAGTTGACCAAACATTAGGTCAATAGTTCATCCTTTGTTTTGAGTTGATATGAGGTTTTCCCTCACTTTAACTTGAGTTAAGGTTTGCTCTTGCTTTAAATTGAGAAAGGTTCAACCTCACTTTAAGTTGAATTAATGTTCATCATAGCTTTAAGTTGAGTTAAGGTTCATCCTCACTTCGTCGTCAAAGGAGTTCAACTTTAGATCACTCATATGCCATAGCCAACCAATGACTAATAGAATAACCTAACTCTATTTACAAACTCAATTGTAAAAAAAATATCATATTCTTATTGAAACCCCTACAAAAAAAAAAAAGATTAGCACAAAATAGCACACCACAAGCATAACAATCATAAAGACTAAATGGAACTAACACCACAATGTTAGGCATCCAATCCTAATAGACCATACTTATGGCATGATTTTAAACTTATAGAAAGACATTGCATTTATATTTTTTTGTTTTTTGTTGGTTGCCCTACTAAGCATGACCTCATGTAGAAAAAAAGTGCTAGAAATAACCAAAAATGATTGCACGAACATTTAATATTGCACACAAGCTACCATAACATCCAATATAATAAGCAAATTAAAACATCACAGTAAACATAATTAAACACAATCACAATTATAGTTGACCTAAATTTTTATATAAGTTTAGTGACCTAACAAAAACATCTAGAGTTTGAACGATCTGAATAGTGAGCCAATAATCTAGGCCTAGAGTTTTAAGTTGTTGTTTTGATTCAATGTTCAAGTTTTGCCAAAATGTGTTTCAATTCAAGTATTTCGTATTTTAAAAAGGTGATTTAAACTGCTTGAAAGGTGCACTGAGTGTAGATCATGCCACAGATAAGGAGATGGGTTACACAATGAGCAAAAATAAGTAATTTGGTAAATTCTAATAACATGGCTAACAATGAGAGAATCTCTCAAAACACTTTTTTTTTCATTTTATTTTATTTATTTGTTTTTTTTTGTTGAATCCACATAAATAAATTAATTAGTAATGCAAACAATACTTGGCTTGTGGAGCAATTTTGTTAATAGTACTAAAAAAGCTCATCTCATTTATATCGGCTCTTGTTGTCATGTTTGCTTAGAGGCGAAGAAATGTCTCCTAGCTTTTGGAACCTAATCGATTTAAGAGTTAAACAGTATAGACAACTTTGAAAGAAACACTTTTTGAAAGGTAACTCAGCTAAATAAAGAAAGATGAAAATTTACTTGAGAATTGAAGCCTTTCGATCTCTGCTTTTGTAAAGTAGAGAAGTTATGAAAAGTACTCCCTATAAAAAAGTTATTGCCTCCAAGAGAATGATAGTTTGAACTTAATGAGATGAGCTGATTTCTTTTATAAGTGACTTACATAACAACGAAATAGTCAACCTAATCTCACAAGGGAGATGAATTTCCTTTTAGAAGAAAGAGAGTTCAACTCACTATACAAGGTGAGTTCATCATCAAGTCAACCAAATAAATAAGTGAATAAGACTGAGCTGACATGTTGCGAGACTACTCCTTGAAGATAAACTAAAATATCTGCATAGTGTAATCTTGTAGGAGTATCTAAAGTGTCCTCGAGATAATTCTCTATATAGAGCTAGAATCCCCAAGTAGAAGGACAATCAACACTTTGTGAAATGAACTACCCATATTTTATTTAATTAGTTTCTTTTTTAGAAAACATAAAACATTTAATGAATTCATTATTTAGGCAGGAGAGTATATACATGCCCTATAAAGACGAGTAATGAATAGTTATATTGTAAATAGAAGAGAATCAATGAACTAAATATTTATAACGAAAAGCGCTTGTGGTTGGATTAAGGCATGAAGTCAGCCAATCCATTAAGATATCATGATAGATTAGTTAGACCCACTCTACCAATTAACTTGACGAAGGGGCCATACAAGAGCAATTTGCTCTTGAAGTCAAATAGTAAGAAGTGACTAAACTGATTCAGTGAATTCCTCTTAGAAACACGTCTAGTTGTGTGGATATGATGAATTCAACATCATGCTCCTCTAGTTTGATCGAACAAACTCACTTACTCGCCAAAATGTTGACCAAACTGATAGAAGCTTCGTCGAGGATGATAAGGCATAAGCATTATTGAAATAATTGATAATTAAAGCAAGACACTGTCAAATAAATAATTTAATGAATACACTAAAAGAATAACATGAACAAAGAAATAATATTTCTTGAGATTCATGTGTAATAATAACCTAATTTTTTTATTTTTGGCATTTTTATATATGAACCAACTCACTTATAAATAAAGGTGATTTTCATAGGAAAATTTTTTTATCTCAAAAATTTTAGAGAACTTGTTATTTAGAGATTATTTCTCATTGTTCTTTGGTTCTTATCATTCTTGAGAGCTCTTTCATTAGGCATGTTGATCCTCAAACATAACATAATCAAATAAATTTTAATTAATCATATTCAATATTATTTTATATTACTTTTAATAACAAGTCAATCCAAACTGATTTGCCTAACTCAATTGAACTACACAACAATTTACATTAATGTAAACTCTAAAGGATCTTACCGGTGCAATGAGACATGAAAATGTAAGATAATCTTTAATGATGATCAAATTTTAAATTTAAATTACTCATACATCGAAATTATACATAACACTAAATATTCTCAAAAACTAAATAGTTTGTGTTAAATTTAAGTTAGTCTAGGAGTCACACCAAAGTAATAGAGTATTAAATAGGAGAGAGAGTAGAGTGCACTGGTATTCTACAACATTTTATTTATGAAATGAAAGCATATTTATAGACAAATGTGCACAATATGTGAAGTTACATTTATACCCCTGCTAAAGTGAGAGTTGTATGGTANTTAATATCTCCACTAGCTATGTAGCAAGACCAACTGCTGGCCATCAAGGTTGATCTCAAAAGCAAATAATGGGTATGGGTGCCAGAATGGAGACGACGCAAAAAAGAGTTATCACCCTCGAGAGCAATTGGGGTGGGATGGATATTAGCGACCTTGATGTGAAGCTCCAAAGACTAAAACTGAAAGTTGTCCTAGACCGGAATACAATATATTCCCTTAAGTCCAAACCTTGCCGAAGGCAAATTCATGCTACGCCACTTAGTGAGGACCAGGCGCCTCCTAGTTGACATCCCGTCAAACCATATTTTAATTTCTTCAATATTTTTNGTCCACTCGTCGTAGTCGCGGAGGCCTTCGGTGGGGAAGCTCCGATCAATCAAAGCTTGTGCTAGGGCATCGCCGGTAAGGCCATGGGTGACGACACCAGAACGGAAAACGCTGCGGCCGACAAAGCTTCCAATGGTGCCGGCCGCGCCGGCAACTACCTGACGTGGGCTNCCTATTGTTCTTTACTAAGTATCTCCTTGTTATATGAATTTAAAAATAGCAAATCCTTGTTCAGCCAAATGACTCATTATGGGTGCACGTGCAAATGACTGTTGAATAAGTGCTTAAGTCAGCTAATTAGACTGATTACTAATTCATGAGCCAGACACATTTAATGACTGACTAGGAACGAAGAAGCAAAGGCTAGAATGCACTTTTGTTCATCTTTACCGCATACACTTATTTTCAATTGGCTCTCTCAAGGATTATCATAACTTATCTCTCTACTTTCCTTGTATTTCTCTCTTTCATATTCGTTCATTTCTATTCAAAAAATGTCGGAAGCCTTGAAGAAGAGCAACAAGCCTTTCAACGAGCATGAATTCAAGTAGGCGTCTATGGTATCCCCACAAAAAGCGACATGGTATGAGGTAGTTTATGTGTTCAATGATCCCCACATCGTCTGAGGATTGAAGAAAAGTGAGTACCCTAACAGTTTCAGTTACTTGGATGACAAGATCTGCATGTATGTAGACCAATTTTCTCTTGATTTATACTATCCTTTGTGCATTGAGCTTTGCAAGTTCATACACACATGCTTGCTCATCTTGAAAAACTCAATGGCGAGTATAATCAACTTCATTCTTGATGTCCTTGAGTTGCAACAAGCACAAAGTCTCGGTCTCTTCCATCACTTGTTTACATTGTAGCGACAGGATCACATTTTTTTTTGCCTAATATCAAAATAACGAGCTTGATCAACAAAATAAAATTTGGAAAGAATGTTATTGTTTTGTCAAATATCTACACATATGGCTTATACATGCAAAGATGGCAAAGATCAAAAGTGTGCCCCTACCCAACCTAAGTGAGGTTGAGCAGGTTTTGTTAGCTGAGCTAAAGATACTTAATTTAGACATAAGAAATTTTTCGTGCTAAGCAATGCAAAGCACATTATATAATGCAAATCATTATCTTACTCATACGTCTATAAAAATTTATATTTTCTAGGTAAATTCCCGACATGAGTTCTTTCTTCCATTCTAGTTGTCGAAAAAGTACCTCACTTCTGACAACCCCTCGAATTCCTCGTCATCCTAAAGAAAAAGTCAAGAAAGAAAAGAGAAACAAGGAAAACACTGAGGCGCTTCAAGTCGATCTTTGAAGGCAGGCTCATGTCCTTCTGATGAGGGGACCAAGTCACACTAGAGTAAGGTCAATTCATATGAGGCGACTTGGCAGTTTTGATCTCTTCCATCACTTATTTACACTGAATGGTTTCAACAACAACAACACATCATTCTTAGGTGAGTTCCTTTTAACCTCATTTCTTGAAAAAGCGACTCTTATGGTCAAATTAACTCCTCCAATGGCAAGTACTACCTTTGGACCAAACATTAGACGACCTGTCAAGATAGCCATCAGCAAGAAGGTTGTGGTCAAGGTCAAGGAAAAGAGTAAAAAGAGGAATTATAGTGCAAAAATCTTAAAAGAAGAGGTGAGTTCACCCTAGCGGCCAAAGGAAACTAGCCTTCGAGTATGACACACATACAAACACAAGTAGGATTGATTATAATGTCGACCCTTGTGCCCTAGGAATTGCCTTACCACACTTGACTTGGGGCGATCTCCAAGATGCCTCATAAAGAGATCACTTAGCTTCATAGATGCAACCTACACATGGAGGGCATAAGGGCAATGATTGTCCGTTGGCAATATATGAATTTGTTAGAAAGCAAATATGGTAAGCAACTCAAGACAATTTAGAAGAAGAACCTTAAAAGGACATTAAGAAAGATCAGGCTCTAGAAAATTGAAAGTTAATCTATGAGATACTTGTGGGCAAAAAGGAACTTCTTTTGAAGAATAAAACTAGTTTAACAAAGCTTTTATCTGAGAAGGATGCAGTCGATGCTATGACAACTACCCAGGCCAAACCTACTCACCATGAAGTCACCTCTCTAAAGAAGCAAATGAAGACAATGACTAAAAAAATAGAAGTCATTTAGAAGGAAAAGATTGAGAGGAAAATCTTTGACAAACTCATGAGCTCAATCGACCCAAATCTTGTTTATATCCAAACTCAAGCTCAACGACAAGTGGTTGGTATCAGCTTCTATCTCAACTAGTTGACAACCAAGAAGATCATCCTGGAAGCTCTTAGGAACTTGGACTACTTCTATTGCAATGACTGAGAATGTATAGGATTCAAGTGAGGAGAGCACCACATAATCTTGCACTCTTCTTCTTCTTGTTCCATTATATTTGATTTCTTATAAATAAAACATGGTTAATGAAAAAATCTTTACCTAAATCACCTGATTTCTTATTTTTATCATCTCCTTTTATATGTCATTGAATCTAATATGGCTATTGAGTATGAGAGTAGAGACTATTATTGGCCTTTATGAGGCCGCAAATAAAAAGTCTAATCATTGAGTTGAACTTTATATAGGTATATAGTCAACATAAAGAAATTACAGGCAAGTGTTTAGGATGAGTAAGAAAATTTCAACCTATTAGTAGGATTTTAAGTCGAATTGTGTGCTTTCTCCCTCATAGGCATTTATTCAAAATTTCAATGAGTCCACTATTTCAACTAAGGAAGATCACTTTAAGCAATATGATTTTTAGGCTATCTAAGCTCACTTTGATGACTTATATAATTCAATCAAATCTTTTTCGCTATCACTCCATTATATATTTTTCCAAAGAAGTCATACTTAATGACCCTAATCTTATGAGGGTAACCACTCATACTTGTCAGAAAGACTTGCTCGCTACTTAATTAAGAGATAATGCAGATGAGAGAATTAGACTCTAAGATTGGGACCATCTGAATAATATGGGATTGAAAACTTCGATAGTTTGAATTTGACATCACGTCTTGGGCAAAATCTCAAAAAGAGGTGTCAATAGTTAATTGTAATATTCAATGTTATTTTTGGTAGGAATTATTTATCATAAGCATTTTTCTTCCTTAAATCCATTAGATATTATATGTTTACTTATGCAGTGATACAAGACAGGTAAATGAGAAGGACAACCTCACTAAGTCCAAACTTTCCTTTCTTGGGCTGTATTTTTGAGATAAGCCATGAACTTTATGACGAGCATAGTACATTATCAGGTCCCTCATGTGAAGAACAACCTTCATGAATGCTCGTCTCCTAAAGCACTTATTCAAGATAGCCTCAACTAGCACAAACATTGTCTTAATTGTGGCATTGCAAGCAAAGAATGAGTGGAGTGTGCTTGCAGCGACTTTTATCTCTTTCGATGGTCATCTTTCCATTCAAAACGAGTCTACCATATTTGGTGATGCTAGGGTTGCAAAAATATAAGGCAATTCAAACTGCTTGATTGGATTCTTTCAGTGATGTAAGAAATTGAACTGATAAGCCTACTCGACCCGAACCGGACTAAAAAAAATCCAGATTTGGATTGGCCCAAAACAATATTCAAGTCAGGTTAGTGTTAGGAATTCTAGCCAGTTTAATTTTTGGGTTGGGTACGGGTTAACCCACCAACCCGAGATTGACTCAAAATTGACTCAAAATTGACTTAATTTTGAACTGAATAGCTATTATGCTTTATTTTAAACTTTATGTAGATCATATTTAGTAGCGAGTTGAAGGCGGGTCGGGTTTGGGTTAAACTTTTTGACCCATTTAATATAAGTGTCGCGCTAGGGTTAACAAATTCAAGTTAGATCAATTTTGGGTTGAATAACCTGACCTGCGAATTCGATTTAACGCCCCTAGTCTTGCAGGCCTTACACACACCGAAAGGTTCCACCTCGATGGCCTAGAGTGAGGAAAATCGAGGTTATGAGCAGCTCAAGAATTTTAGTTCAAGCATCTCCCATTGCAACCTCGCCACAAAGTTTTGAAGTGACTCACCAGGCTCCTAGCGCATTTGGAGGAGAGTCCACAGATTTTTCCATAAATTATGTGCGCTGGTGAATGAAGTCACAAGCATCTTCTTGGAGATGATGAATAACATTATCGTCCAGACCGATGGGTTAGAAACCAGCCAACGGTCGACTCTAAAAAGAACCTACAGTTTAAGATGTTGTTGATGTCCAATTGATAAATAATCCTCTTGAAACATGCAACACGATTATCACGTTAGTCCAACCCCTATAGCCGTCTAGGTGGGAAATCTTGTATTTATTCAGCAACTTGGCTTCAATGATCCATAAAGCATTTATTGTTTTTTTTTTTTTTTGCTTCTCCAGGAGGCGAGGTTCGAGTGTCGGCTCCTCATCCTCCATATTCGGGCAATAAATTTCATCAAAAGATGATAAAGCTCTCGTTGCTGCAGTTCTACTATTTGTCAAGTCTGTAGATTCTTTTGGCAATTGAAGTTTGAGATGCTATTATAGATATATGATCCATAATCCCTTAGATCATTTTGCTAATCTTTTCCTCCATTTATGCCCACTGCTACCTTTTCACTAGGTCCTAGTTCTCCATATTCACTGAACTCCTCTCTGTGTATTTATTTTGGTCCTCAAAATTCTTTACCTAAAAGAATAGTAGATCTTGTTTTGTTCCTGGTTTGTGTCAAAGTCTTACTAACATAGAAAAAAAGTGAAGGTGAAAGCAGGCAAAAAACTGAAGAGACGAAAAATCAGATATACATACCCAAGTGCTATAGTATAGCGCAAAAGTTGTGAACATCTGGTTCTTCCTGCAATCCCCTATTTATAGGCAGGAATCTAGGGTCTGGAGTATTGCACAAAATCCATGGCATTAATTGTATACATAATAAAAATAAGATAATTAAAAATTTTGGGGCAAGTGCCATGAGTATAGACTCATATTGGAACTAGTAGTCGGTCATCATATGCAGTAGAGTAGTTAGGCCACTCAGTAGATTGGTCGAGTAGCTTTTTTGGATGTTAGTGATGCCTAGGCTGAATCAGCCAGACGAGTTAGGTGATAACCTTGAGCGAATTCCTCTTAGGCTTAATGAATATTCTTTCTCTAGTCAGCCGGTAAGTCTACCTCTTGCTAAGGAGGTTGGTGCTTTGAACCTGGCCGAAGAGTCTTCCCATAACTCTTCTAATGAGTANAGGCCACTTAGTAGATTGGTCGAGTAGCTTTTTTGGATGTTAGTGATGCCTAGGCTGAATCAGCCAGACGAGATAGGTGATAACCTTGAGTGAATTCCTCTTTGGCTTAATGAATATTCTTTCTCTAGTCAGCCGGTAAGTCTACCTCTTCCCAAGGAGGTTGGTGCTTTGAACCTGGCCGAAGAGTCTTCCCATAACTCTTCTAATGAGTTTATCGGGCTTAGCTAGCAAGTCCTTTTGAAACACAACTGATGGGTCGTGTTTCCTTCTACTTTTGAGCAAGTTCAATTTTAGGATGTAGAATTGGATCTAAGCCCAACAATATGAATGATGGTGCAATTATGACAACACAATTACGCTACCCCTAAATTACAATAGAAACCAAAAGTAATATCATGGAGCTCAGCTGCCATCATGCACAAATATGATGCTACACCGAATCACAAATCTTCTACATATCACTCAACATAGGGTTGTCAAATCAAGTTTGCGGGCCGGGTTCGGGTCTGACATAAAATTGACTTGACCCGAACCTGACCTAGATATTAAACGGGTTAGAAATTCCAACCCAAACCTAACATGCCTTCAACCCGTTGACTCGAACACAACACCCCTTTTAACATAAGATATAATAGCTATTCGAGTCAATTTTAGGTCAAAATTAAGGTTAATTTTGAATTGCCAGGTTGATTTCGAGTCAATTTCAGTTTAGCGATTCAACCGAAGCCTGACCCGAAAAAATTAAATGGGTTAGTATTCCTAACCCAAATCTGATCAGAAAATTATTTGAGTCAACCTGAATCTCATATTTTTAGAGTCTAGTTCGGACAGAGTGGGCCCGTCGGGTCAATTTTGACACCCTTAACTCAACAACTCAAGCTTTCGGTTGGAGTAAATGTAAAGGGAACCAAAAAAACCAAGAAGTGAGAGACACAAAAGAACTTCATAAACTGTAAACAATGTAGAGCACAATGTAAATATACGGAGGAAGAAATTATAGCAAAGCACGGTGGTCTGCATTAACCAGAACTATCCTTGCTAATAGTTTGGAAGAAAATAAAAACCTTCCGCGAAAAAGAGCATATGCCGTTATAAGACTGGCAGTTAAAACATAAGCAGGGAATAAAACTTGATCAACTTACGGAGCCATCCAACGATAAGTTCCAGTCTCTGGAGTCATCCCTTCTGGCTGCACTTCAATCCTTGCCACTCCAAAATCTGCAATTTTTATCGATCTATCTCCACAAATCAAAAGATTATCTGATTTCAAGTCCCGATGGATAAACCCCAATCCATGAATATATGCCATTCCTCTCGCAACATCCAGTGCCTGCCTCACTGCAATATTCAGCGGAGCAGAACGGTTCTGCCTCTTACTAAGAAACTGTCGAACGGATCCACCTTTGGCATACTCAGTAACAATGCACCAAACCGTTGGCTTTCTGCAAGCTCCTATGAACCTAACGATATTAGGATGCCTTAATGAAGCAAGCATCATCACCTCCTGAGCAAACTGCTGTTCCGTGAACTGGGCTCGCTGGGGGTCATTCTCAGGTTTCTCCAACAGCTTAATTGCTACATCTTCACCACTATAGGTTCCCCTGTAGAGCTTCCCAAACGCACCTTGGGCGAAGGGCTCCCCCATGCTGAGCACCCCAAGATCAAGTGTCCACTCGTCGTAGTCGCGGAGGCCTTCGGTGGGGAAGCTCCGATCAATCAAAGCTTGTGCTAGGGCATCGCCGGTAAGGCCATGGGTGACGACACCAGAACGGAAAACGCTGCGGCCGACAAAGCTTCCAATGGTGCCGGCCGCGCCGGCAACTACCTGACGTGGGCTGTTAAGGTGGAGGACTCCATTACGAGAATCACTAGATGCAACACTGCTATTATCCAGCAACATCGCCACAGAACCACTCTGGATGCTATCCACCGACATGTTTGTACCGTCACCAAGCTTCGGCGAACAGCCCAGGTCGTAGCAGTTACCCCTGGATTTCCCGGCGGCCATTATGCCAGCGAATTTGGCAGCGTCCATCATCTTTCAGAAAACCTAAGAGTTTGATCTCAGGATCGAAGCCAATAAATTATGCAAAACTCAAGAATCAGCTCCTTCCGTATTGCACTTCAAACATTCCAACTGCATCAGCAACGAAATTTCAATGAAAAGGTCTCATCTATGCAAACAATGGAAAGATTGAACGGCACAATCGATAGAAACAGATAAACTGATTGACCTGCGAGCAAAAACCACCGATTCTTACGAATCTAGACTCGGCCGGTAAATCTTCCCTCCGGCAAACTCGCTTGCAGAGAATTGATCAGAATAGTTTAGTCTTAGGGATGAAGACGTCAGGATCGTGAGCTGCTTGGGGTGCTGCTCCCTCCTTCTCCCTGCGTTTCGCTCTCTTGTCCGGCGGAGTAGATTGGAGACGACCAGTGCGATCCGCATGCAATCGTACACAATTGGTTTGTCTTTACATACGTAATAACTAAATTTTAAATTTTTGGGATAATTACATGCAGACCACCACATATATACATATTTACAAATTTATCATAGTAATGCAATTCTTTTGAATTACCAAAGTGATATGAGGGGGCCATAATCAAACTATTGAAAGTTTAATAAAAACTAAAAAAATAAGGGTTGGGGTTTTACTATGAATTTTGATTTTTGAGTGAGAATTTGACAAATGGATGAAAGAACGTCGTTGATCTGTAAATAATAAGTTTTTGGCTGGTCAGTATCTAATTGTTCCTATTTTTATATTAAAATCATTCAAATATTTTTAATTAAAAATATTATTTTCTTAATATAGATCAAAGTATCTTTCATATCACATTTGGAGGAGATGGTATCTAAAACGCTACTTTTCATCCTATCAAAAGCTCTCTTCATTTTTTAGTGATAGTTTACTATTTACAATAAAGCTTCATTGTGAGCTAGTTCAAATAAATAAAGATCAATGCTTGTATTTTTTTATATTATGGAAGTATGAATGCAAATATTAATTTATGGCTATAATAGAAAGGTGAGAGTAGAGAGTTGTTGTTACAAAAAATGAACAAATATTGAACACCAAATGTAACGTTAAATCCTTATTTAAATAAGGAAAAACATGGATGACTTTGCTTGTACGTGCTTGAAGACATAAATATAACAGATGGATGAGATTTCACTTACACATGCTTAAGGACATAAGGAAACACATAAACGGCTTCACTTGCACATTCTTAGACATTAGAAGAGCACATGTAGCTTACTTAAATTTCACGTGCACAAAGAAGATGCCTGAAGTTACTTTGATTTCACATGCGTAAGAACTTAAAGAACACATATGGATAAGGCTTTACTTGCAAGTGAAAATTGCATGGTGAAGACACAAAAAAAAAAAAAAAATCATGGAGAAACATATTGGGAAACATATAGAGAATATACATACAATAGTTTACATGAAGAGAATTACATGCAAGGGTAATGTACATGGGAAATTTCTATTGAAACTAAGTTAACTTCGCATAGAAAAGCCTTATGAAAGTGAAAATTATGTGACACATAAGAAAGTGACCACATAGTGAGTATATTAACTTTACATCTAAAAACATGGAAGATAAACATCAAATAAAAGTAACAAAATGAAGATTATATGAAAATTGTAGTGTGTGGAGAGCATAACAAGGAAGGAAGATAAAGAAGAAGGAGATGAAGTAAGTAGAAGAAGATGATGGGAAAAGAAGAAGTATAGAGAAGAAGTGTGGAGAAGAAGAACTATAGAGAAGAAGAGGTGTTGAAAAGAAGTGTAATTAGACAAGAGATATAGAAGAAGAAGAAGAAAGTAGAAGAAGATGATGATTAGAGAGAAATAAATAAGAAGAATAAAGTGGAAGAAGAAGATGATGATTAAAGAAAAAGTACAAAAGAGGAAGATTGTGGAAGACGAAGATGATGATTATAGAAATAGTACATAAGAAGAATAGGAGAAGGATAATTTTGAGAAGAAATATAAGATGAAATCTGAAATGAAGGAGAGGAAGAGGTGGTAGAAGAATTAGAGGACAAGAAGGAAGAATAAGAAGATAACTTACAGTGGAATGTTGGAGAACACCAGGAATGATAGGTACGAAAGCATCAAAGCAAAAAACCACCAAAGAGATAGAGGGGAGGTCGAGATTTCCTTTTCTAGGATTTTCAAAGAGAAAGAGTGTGCTTCCTCTTTATGATCAATGCCTACTTTTAATGGCAAGCGTCAGAGCTATTTGAGAGTGGGAGAGGTTGGGGGTTTTAAATCAAATGGGAATAGGCGAAGTGAGCTGTCAGTTGGAAGACACCCAGGTGGCGGGTGACAGGCGCAAAAGTGTTGGCTCCTTGGTTTGGAGCATCTAGGAGAAGGAGAGAAGGCACCTAAGCGGCACTTTGGGTGGCAACCATATGCTAGGATGGTGTCTGGGCACTACTTTGGAGGAGCTCATGCGCCTCCTCAAATTGGAGCANCAAAAGTGTTGGCTCCTTGGTTTGGAGCATCTAGGAGAAGGAGAGAAGGCACCTAAGCGGCACTTTGGGTGGAAACCATATGCTAGGACGGTGTTTGGGCACTACTTTGGAGGAGCTCATGCGCCTCCTCAAATTGGAGCGACTGAGAGAAGATTGGATGGGGCTCATATATGTCACATTGAGAGGTGCCAAGGTGTTGCCTGATGCCTAGGCGCCATTATGAGTGGCGCCTAAATGGCACTTTAGGTGGCGCCAAGGTGCTACCACATTTCTTGAGTCTACTTGAGAAGAGAGCTTAGAGCATGGATTAGAGAGATTATTTGGCATATTTAGTTAGAAAAAATAAAGAGAACACAATGGTAGTGGTGGTTTTGGTCAAAGTGGTCACCATGTCATGAAAATTGAGGTCAAANTGGCGCCAAGGTGCTACCACATTTCTTGAGTCTACTTGAGAAGAGAGCTTAGAGCATGGATTAGAGAGATTACTTGGCATATTTAATTAGAAAAAAATAAAGAGAACACAATGGTAGTGGTGGTTTTGGTCAAAGTGGTCTCCATGTCATGAAAATTGAGGTCAATGTGTGAGACCCAAAGTAAAGTTTGATTTGGGTACAGAGGGGCTCATTTGAAAGTTTTCCACGATTGAGACACTTTTTTAGATTTTATTATGTAAAATGATGGTCTAATGGAATTTTTTTATGTGGGACCAATTTCCATTTATGCATACAAGCTCATGACATAAAATTTTATATATATTTAATTGACAACCATCAAAACATATTGCATGTTATTCATATAATAATAATGAAGTATATGCAGCTTATAGCATGAAATTCCAAACACTACAATGATTTGTAGAGGAAATAATAATTTTGATGCATAAAATTATAATTCCAGAATATTCTCTCACCATGTTGTATTTACATCTAGTTTTAGGATTTGATTGAAGTTAATTATGTTTGATTTTCCTTTTATGTGATTTATTTCAAATTTGTCTTAAATATTTAGAGTGAATGAGGAGTTGACCAAACATTAGGTCAATAATTCATCCTTTGTTTTGAGTTGATATGAGGTTTTCCCTCACTTTAACTTAAGTTAAGGTTTGCCCTTGCTTTAAATTGAGAAAGGTTCAACCTCACTTTAAGTTGAATTAATGTTCATCATAGCTTTAAGTTGAGTTAAGGTTCATCCTCACTTCGTCGTCAAAGTAGTTCAACTTTAGATCACTCATATGCCATAGCCAACCAATGACTAATAGAATAACCTAACTCTATTTACAAACTCAATTGTAAAAAAAATATCATATTCTTATTGAAACCCCTACAAAAAAAAAGATTAGCACAAAATAGCACACCACAAGCATAACAATCATAAAGACTAAATGGAACTAACACCACAATGTTAGGCATCCAATCCTAATAGACCATACTTATGGCATGATCTTAAACTTATAAAAAGACATTGCATTTATATTTTTTTGTTTTTTGTTGGTTGCCCTACTAAGCATGACCTCATGTAGAAAAAAAGTGCTAGAAATAACAAAAAAATGATTGCACGAACATTTAATATTGCACACAAGCTACCATAACATCCAATATAATAAGCAAATTAAAACATCACATTAAACATAATTAAACACAATCACAATTATAGTTGACCTAAATTTTTATATAAGTTTAGTGACCTAACAAAAACATCTAGAGTTTGAACGATCTGAATAGTGAGCCAATAATCTAGGCCTAGAGTTTTAAGTTGTTGTTTTGATTCAATGTTCAAGTTTTGCCAAAATGTGTTTCAATTTAAGTATTTCGTATTTTAAAAAGGTGATTTAAACTGCTTGAAAGGTGCACTGAGTGTAGATCATGTCACAGATAAGGAGATGGGTTACACAATGAGCAAAAATAAGTAATTTGGTAAATTCTAATAACATGGCTAACAATGAGAGAATCTCTCAAAACACTTTTTTTTTCATTTTATTTTATTTATTTGTTTTTTTTTGTTGAATCCACATAAATAAATTAATTAGTAATGCAAACAATACTTGGCTTGTGGAGCAATTTTGTTAATAGTACTAAAAAAGCTCATCTCATTTATATCGGCTCTTGTTGTCATGTTTGCTTAGAGGCGAAGAAATGTCTCCTAGCTTTTGGAACCTAATCGATTTAAGAGTTAAACACTATAGACAACTTTGAAAGAAACACTTTTTGAAAGGTAACTCAGCTAAATAAAGAAAGATGAAAATTTACTTGAGAATTGAAGCCTTTCGATCTCTGCTTTTGTAAAGTAGAGAAGTTATGAAAAGTACTCCCTATAAAAAAGTTATTGCCTCCAAGAGAATGATAGTTTGAACTTAATGAGATTAGCTGATTTCTTTTATAAGTGACTTACATAACAAAGAAATAGTCAACCTAATCTCACAAGGGAGATGAATTTCCTTTTAGAAGAAAGAGAGTTCAACTCACCAAACAAGGCGAGTTCATCATCAAGTCAACCAAATAAATAAGTGAATAAGACTGAGCTGACATGTTGCGAGACTACTCCTTGAAGATAAACTAAAATATCTGCATAGTGTAATCTTGTAGGAGTATCTAAAGTGTCCTCGAGATAATTCTCTATATAGAGCTAGAATCCCCAAGTAGAAGGACAATCAACACTTTGTGAAATGAACTACCCATATTTTATTTAATTAGTTTCTTTTTTAGAAAACATAAAACATTTAATGAATTCATTATTTAGGCAGGAGAGTATATACATGCCCTATAAAGACGAGTAATGAATAGTTATATTGTAAATAGAAGAGAATCAATGAACTAAATATTTATAACGAAAAGCGCTTGTGGTTGGATTAAGGCATGAAGTCAGCCAATCCATTAAGATATCATGATAGATTAGTTAGACCCACTCTACCAATTAACTTGACGAAGGGGCCATACAAGAGCAATTTGCTCTTGAAGTCAAATAGTAAGAAGTGACTAAACTGATTCAGTGAATTCCTCTTAGAAACACGTCTAGTTGTGTGGATATGATGAATTCAACATCATGCTCCTCTAGTTTGATCGAACAAACTCACTTACTCGCCAAAATGTTGACCAAACTGATAGAAGCTTCGTCGAGGATGATAAGGCATAAGCATTATTGAAATAATTGATAATTAAAGCAAGACACTGTCAAATAAATAATTTAATGAATACACTAAAAGAATAACATGAACAAAGAAATAATATTTCTTGAGATTCATGTGTAATAATAACCTAATTTTTTTATTTTTGGCATTTTTATATATGAACCAACTCACTTATAAATAAAGGTGATTTTCATAGGAAAATTTTTTTATCTCAAAAATTTTAGAGAACTTGTTATTTAGAGATTATTTCTCATTGTTCTTTGGTTCTTATCATTCTTGAGAGCTCTTTCATTAGGCATGTTGATCCTCAAACATAACATAATCAAATAAATTTTAATTAATCATATTCAATATTATTTTATATTACTTTTAATAACAAGTCAATCCAAACTGATTTGCCTAACTCAATTGAACTACACAACAATTTACATTAATGTAAACTCTAAAGGATCTTACCGGTGCAATGAGACATGAAAATGTAAGATAATCTTTAATGATGATCAAATTTTAAATTTAAATTACTCATACATCGAAATTATACATAACACTAAATATTCTCAAAAACTAAATAGTTTGTGTTAAATTTAAGTTAGTCTAGGAGTCACACCAAAGTAATAGAGTATTAAATAGGAGAGAGAGTAGAGTGCACTGGTATTCTACAACATTTTATTTATGAAATGAAAGCATATTTATAGACAAATGTGCACAATATGTGAAGTTACATTTATACCCCTGCTAAAGTGAGAGTTGTATGGTATATTCTAGATAATTCAGTCTTGTGGGTTCAGGGCTTTACTACTCTGGAGCTTGGTCGACTGGTCCTAGTGAAACTTCAACGAGCTTTAACGATTGACTAGATATATCGAGTAGTTGTACAAGCCGGAAGGATGTGATATTGAAGTCTTAGTGGATATTCAACTTGGGAGCAAAATGAGTTGATTTATGCTACCAATTGGCTAAATTAGTAGATGTTGTCGATCAATTTAGTTGGCCTTCAACCGGTTGGAAATCAGTGGGAATGATTATTGGCATCCATTTTTTATGCCATACACACTATGCATCCTTCTGAGAGATATGGGAGCATATTGTGTTCCTGCGTAGCATCCTGCCTCTCAAGAAGTCCGTAGAGCCTTGAACGAGCACGTCTAATACCAGATTAAGGGTTCTTCCCATTCTGGTTATGCCCGGAAGCATCTATCATTGGTCTACATCTGCGTCGGCCCCTAATATAANAACGAGCACGTCTAATACCAGATTAAGGGTTCTTCCCATTCTGGTTATGCCCGGAAGCATCTATCATTGGTCGCGTCGGCCCCTAATATACGGCGAGCCTGACGACCATCATAGTGCCTGGGAATCATGCTTTAGCATTCACAACACTCACATTGCCATTGATAGCTTGTCAAAAGGTAGGTATGAAATAACATATATTAGTGAATATTTTATAATTATTTAAATTTCTTTGTGGTTTTAAATTTTTGGCTCATAAGCTAAAATTTCAAAAAATAACTGTTTTTTTATTCATATGTTAAACAATTAAATATTAATTAATTTTTAAATTTACACTAAAATTATAAATTTATAATTTTGAATATAAATATTAGGCATATGTATCACTTTTTATGGGCAATTAAATACAAACCACCCAAAACTTAATATTTACAAATCAACCATCATTTTTCATATTTTCACTCAAAATTCATCGCAAAGCCCCAACTCCTATTTCNATTTTTAAATTTACACTAAAATTATAAATTTATAATTTTGAATATAAATATTAGGCATATGTATCACTTTTTTTTGGGCAATTAAATACAAACCACCCAAAACTTCGTATTTACAAATCAACCATCAATTTTCATATTTTCACTCAAAATTCATCGTAAAAACCCAACTCCTATTTTCATTTTTATCAAATTTTCAAAAGTTCGATCGTGACACGCGTAAATTTATCAGTTTGATAGCTTAAGAAAATTATCAAATGGTTAATTTGTAAATATCAATG
>JXCR01056433.1:0-11556 GCA_002079205.1 Phalaenopsis hybrid cultivar | reverse complement strand
GCCATTGACGCATATTCTTTTCATCGTCTTGCTTCCTTTCGAGACCAGCTTCCTTTTGCCCCACTCTCGCTCTCACGCGAAACGTTGGAAGAAAAAGAAAGCCGTAGAATTTTCTGACATCTTGCAGATGGAGGAAGAGAATTTTCTTGGAGAAGAGGAACTTTGGCACCAAGATGAATAGCTTTGTTGTGCAGCCGTAGATTTCTGGAATCAAGAATGGGAAGATTGAAGCAAACTTCATGTCTTAATAAGTTCTTACTTTTGAGTGACTTAGTAAAAAATGTGCTACTTCATCTTGAGACTTTACACTCCACTTGCACCTCTTTTCTTGTGATAGATTCCTTGATGCAGTGATAATGCAAATTAGTGTGTTTGTTTCTATCATGAAAATTTGGATATTTGACAAGCACCATTGCAAACTTGTTATCAATTTGAGTCGTGTTTTTTTTTTAGTGTTACCTACAATTGCTTTGATTTGTTAGCGTCAACCCCACACTGATTTTATGTTTTCTGCTTGCATTACCTTTCCCTGTTTTATTACATTCTGTCGTTCATATTATCTAGATTAACTGGACATGGATTTTCCTTGTCTAGGTCGAGTATGTTTAGCAACTTCAACATAAGCACAAACACTAAGCAGCATATATTTAGCACTTTATTGCTAATTGCAGCAACTCGTTTGGGTATATCCAATGAAATCAAGTTATTTTCCATCCTCATTTTAGTATTTCCACCACAGTGGGCTTAACTAGAATGAGAAATAAAAGTCAATAACCAACAAATGGTCAAAGTTATATTATATGTAACAATGTCAATCTTATATAGATGAATTGTGATGCATATAAGTCCCATGTGCCCTTTAAAAATGATGAGAAAAAAACTAATTAGTTCTAAAACTTTGTTTTAAACATGGGCAGAATGGTCATAGTTATGTTTTAAACAGTTTTACTAAACAGGGGCAAAATTATCAATTTTCCAGAAACAACTGCCCCACAGCTGTTTTCACATAGCCGCAACAAACAAGCAGTCAGCTTCCCGCAACAGCTTCTCTGCAGCAGCTTCCTGGAGCAACGCAACTGCAATTAAAAAGCTGAGAAGCTGCAGCTGCCCCAAACATACCCTTAGAATCCGAGCATCCACCAAACTAACAAAGCTAACACTGGATCACTGCATATTCTTTCTCCCTGTTGAAGTTTAGTTTACTATAGAAGCAGAAAATTCAGAGCCCCTAGTCAACTCCATATTGAAATACTCAATTATCTTTTCCAATAGCTCCGATGTTGTCTTAAAAATGTTCTTAGAAACTAAAATCCTAAATCAGTAGTCTTTTAAACCTTTAATAATGTGAGTAAGATATCTCTGACAATCACATTAAAACATATAATTCAGAGGGGTTACAACGACAGTCCATCTAAAACAAATAAGTTTATAATTATATTTGCCCAAATTTTAGGAGCTAGGGAGATAAATAAGCTACTTATAAAAATTTCCCCTAAGGATGCTTGCGTGGCGAAGCTTGAACCACCAAAGCACTGCATGCTTCAAAATCATAAGCAATAGTCGACACTTACTGCATTGAAAAGCAAGGCCATCAAGGCCTCAAATCGAATGAGATGTTTAATCACATCAATCAAACACTTCAAAAAAATCTACCTAAATAACTGGAGCACTTAGGGATCTCATTAGAGGTATAATGATCGTGTAGGATTGAGGCCCTTTGATGGGGATGATCTCCTTTAAAGTTTCAACTCGAGCCATTATCCCTTCTTGCAACCATAAGGCAACCCCATTGGCAATCGCTTTCCATGTTCCTCGTGTACTCTTGCAATGATAGTTCTTTGATCTCCCATCAGAAGTTTGAATAAGTAGCCTGTTTTTTTCCCCTTCAATGCATGGAATTGCACCCAGGACACCTCCTTCATTGATGTTGAATCCTCTTCAACAAACAACAATCTAACCATTGTTTCATGCTAAATAAAACCTCTTTAGGTCCTCATGAACTTCTAGTCCTCTTTTCATTGTTCATTCCATTGATCTCAATGATAGCAACATAAAGAGATGTTTAATCCGAAATTTGGGACATTAAAAGGTTAGTTGAGTAAGAATGGCATGACGAGTAATTCAGGAAGAGAGAATGACAAATACAAATGAGGGGAAAAATAGAAAATAAGAGAATTTGAACAATTGATAAAAAAAAGTGGACCGAGATGTGCAGAAGAACCTCATGCAATATAATAGATGAAATTTATTATTAATGACTTTACCTGGGTTTTTCCTTCATATGGTTACATAAATTAATTATTTTGTTTAAGGTGGAGGGTGGCACAAATTGAATTTTACAAGAATTTATAAAGTATTCTCTAGGTTTGTTATCTTCGGGGAGGAGAACAGTTCCCTTGGGGGATTCTCAGAGAACCCACACCACATTTAACATTACATGTGTTAGATGTAAAATTGTATAAATTAATTTCCGAAGTAAGGCTTGAATAGAAGTGCACAAAACAAGAAAATCACAGAAAACATAATTGGAAAAAACTATAGAGCTACACCATACCAAAATATCCACTATGAAAAAAATGAGAATAATTTCACACTTTGGAATACTCCACGACACTCCAAATCCTTTCCTTAGCACAAGAGAATTTGAAATACAATACATTCCTATCAACAAAACTAAATCCTTAAGTGAAAAACTACTTAAAGTCGGTTGCTGGCGCCAGGGCGCCGCAGCATTACAATGAAAAATTAGTGTGCTTCATTCAAGTGTTGCAATGTGGTGCTCTCGAGTTCTAAACCTGGATAGGGTGCAACGGCCCTAGAGCACTATTGACTGCGCTAGGACGCTACAAGTGCAGCTTCAATGCTCTATATATGGAAAAAAAATTTGGGGCCTCACCTCCTGAACCGAGACTCACAAACAAGCTTGATCGGCAAAATTAGGAGCTTTGAGTGAACAATTGATTAACACAATTAGACTGCACATAATTCCATGTTTTGAATGAATCAGTCTATCTTTTAATCAATAACTCCATCTTAAGCTTTGTGCAACCTTCAATTGAGGATAAATTGGTCTTTATAGTTATCATTTCCTTGTGCATGTGTGATGCATATTTTGGATTTCTTAAAAAGATTTTGAATCACCTCAAACGTGTTCCACGTGTCCTCTCCTATCATTTTGAATGACCTCGAAGATGTTCCAAGCTAAGGTTTGGAAGTCCATCTACTCCTGAACAAACAAGCTCTTAGCTAGTTTCCTATTCATTTATTCCACGTATATTCCACGAATCTTGGTTCTAAATAACACTTCAGTGAACAATCAATAAGGGTGGGAATGAAAAGGACATAAGAAAAAATATACAATGCTTTAATTTTATAAATAAATTAAAAATTATTGGAGTGCGGAGCCATCAATACTCAATGGAGCAGAACTCTGTAATTCTACACTTGCAGCATGGCATAGGCACGCCTGAAACGGGGGTAGCTATGGTAGATGACATACCTACGTCGAATAGCAGTGTAACCACGCTGCAGGTTTGATCTTCTAGGTTTTCTTCCCAAGCATGCAAAATATTTAAACCTCTACTTAGGGCTTTCTCACAATTCCAAAGTTAAAAGCCTAGTTTTGGAGCCAAGAGGTTGCTTTCTCTCTCACATGCATTGTTTCTCGACTAGGTTTCTTCCTGAAGGTGAATTGTCAAGAGTGTAATTTCGGAACAAGGGCTTTCTCTTATGATCAAGAGGAAGGTTTGAAGTGATATTACATAAGTTCATATGTTTGCAAAGAGTTGATATGAGTGTTATCTCTAGACAATTTTGACTTTTTATAATGGAATTTTGGTGAGGTGTGGTTCCATCAGTTTTTCATGTTCTCTGGTTTTTCCACATTAAATCCTATTGTGTTTTTTTTCTTATAGTACTTTGTTGTGCTTTTGTTTGAGTTTTATTTGCTCAGGATCTCGAATTGGTGTTCATATTTTCAGCGGTGTGATTTCAATTGTGTGTCAATCGAAGCCCTAAGTAATTCTCCATCTCAACAATTGTGTTAATTCGAGTGGGAGCAATTGTCGATAAAGCAAGGTACAAAATGAAAATTTTAATGGGATAAACTTTGCATGCTTAAAGATGCAAGTGAAGAATTTGTTGTATCATAAAAAAAAAATGTATGTCACTACAAGGAATCACCAAGAAGTTTGAAACAACGAACAACCCTAGATTTGATTAGTCTCACTTTTCTCATATGTTGCATTCAATATAGTGAATGAGAAAACTACGGTGGATCTCATAGCAACACTGACAATGATGTATGAAAAACCTTCTACTTCTAATACATTTTTTTGGATGAAGAGGTTATTCAACATGAAGATGGTTGAAAGTTGTTCGATGGCTGGACATCTTAATAATTTCAACATTGTGACAAACCAATTGTGTGCTGTTGATATCAATTTTGATGATGAAATTAGATCACTATTAATTTTTTCTTCATTATCGGACAACTGGGATAGATTGATAAAGATGGTGAGTTAACTCATCAGACAATTTGAAGTTAAACATCGATGATGTCATGTAGTTAGCGTTGAACGAAGAAGTTCATAGAAAGTCAGCGACAATGAATCTTCAAGTTTTGCGTTGAATGTTATAAACAGGGGAAAGAAGCTAAACAAAAATACAGGCAAAGAGACAGATTCAAGTCCAGAAGAAGAAAGTTTAGGTCTAGCAGAGGAGAATGTTGGAACTATAAGAAGAAATAGCATTTCAAACAGAACTATAAAGCTTCATGGAAGGCTGGTGGTGGAGGACAAAAAAGGAATCTTTCTACAAAAATCTCCATTGACAAAATCTAAAGTGATCCACTAATTTTTATCCAGAGTCAGTATTGAATATTGAATAGAACATTCATGAGTCTCTTTTCATTCATGCCCCAACAAAGAGTTGTTTATATTTAGAGTGATCTAGAAAAAAGATTATGTGGGAGATAACAAGGCTTGCAATATCATAGAAAATGATAATGTGAATATCAAATTGTCAAATGGAACAATCTGGAAATTCAGTGAAGTCAGAAATGCTCCAAGGCTGAAGAGAAATCTGATCTCTATGTGTATGTTAAGATAGAAGGACATGATTAAAACTCAAAATTACCCATCAATTACTTCTGAAAAGTTCGAGTATGTTAAGATAGAAGATACTAGTGATCGGGAGGACGAAAAAAGAAGAAGTGTTTAATTAGATGAAGCACAAGAAGTTTTTCAGTCACTTGCTACTAAACTTATGACGTCCAACAAAGCTACTCGAGATTCAGAGGCATTCTCTTTTTTTGTACTATTTATTGCTAACACTAAAGTGCTATGACTCAAGTTGAAGATTCAAAAGAGTAGGAGTTTGTCAGGGATGACGAGAAACAATCCTTAAGGTCAAATTAGAAATGGGATTTGACGGTATTAACAGATAGCAAACAGACATTATACAACAAGTGAGTCTACAAACTGAAAGAGAAGTTAGATGGCGGCAGGCACTATAAGACAAGACATATTGTAAAGGGACTTCAACAACAGAAAAGGAGTGTAATACACTGAGATTTTTTCTCTTGTAGTGAAGATGACAATTGTCAGAGTTATGTTGAGCTTAATAGCATATGAAGATCTACATCTAGAGCAAATAGATGTAAAGATAGTCTTCTTATATGGAGACCTGGAAGATGAGTTATATATGGTGCAAACACAATGTTATGAGGTTCTAGAGAAAGAATATTTAATTTACATGTTGAAGAAGAGCCTTTATAGCTTGAAGCAGATCTTGCGACAGTGGTACATGAGGTTTTCTTATATGAAAATTTGAAAGAGAAGCTATATATGGTGCAACCGCAAGGTTACGAGATTCCAAAGAAAGAATATTTGATTTACATGTTGAAGAAGAGCCTTTATGGAGCGAAGCAGACCTTGAGACGATGGTAGAAAAGGTTTGACATGTTCATGTAAGTGGGTGCATGAAGTGTCAGGCAAATCGCTGTTGTTTTATCAAAAACTTTGATAATTGATATATCTTAGTTTTTTTGTCTATGGATAACACGTTAATTGCAGAGGCAAATATGGAGAAAATCCAGAACTCAAATGAACAATTATCAAGTGAATTCGAGATAGAAGATTTAAGTTCAACCAGAAAAATCCTCGCGATGAGGATCAACAAGGATAGAAGTGTAGGTGCACTGAAGTTGTCTTAGACTGAGTATGTTGAGAAGATATTACAGAGGTTTAACACATGAGAGGCAAAATCAATTTGCACCCTCTTAGGTGGTCACTTCAAGCTATCTAAGGAACTATCGCCTAAATCTGAAATAGAGCAAGCAAAGATGGGGAGATCTTTGTATGCTTCAGCAGTTGTCAGTCTAATATATGTATGATTTGTATGAGAAAATATATTGTATATGCAATTTGAGTGGTCAATAGGTACATGAGTGATTCAAAAAGGCATCATTGTGAGGCGGTGAAGTAGATTCTTAGGTATTTGAGGGGAACAATCAACATGACAATTTATTTTGAAATTGTAGGGATCAGTTTACAAAGATTTGTATACTCGGACCTGACAAGAGATTTGGACATTAAAAGAAGTATGACAGGGCATATCTTCACTTTGGTAAACACAACGGTGAATTGAGTTTTTCATATTGCAGAAGATTGTTGCACTTTAACAATGGAGTTGAATACATTGCCATCACTGAGGCTAGCAAATCGAAGATTTGGCTACAAGGCTTTATTGCAGAATTACAATGAGTGTAGTTACAACGGATGTAGTTACAGCAGATGGTATGCCTAGGTCAAACAACATCGTAACCATGAAGATCGTTGCACTTTAACAATGCTTGAAATGAGTGTAGTTACAGCGGATGGTATGCCTAGGTCGAACAACATCATAACCACGTTGCTGGTTCAATTCATCCCGGTATATTGCATAACAACAACGCTTACAGTGTTCTCCTGATTTGGAAGTTAAAGCCTTGAGGAGGGACGAGGCTGGTTTCTCTCTTGCTTGCAGTGTTTCTGGTCAGGTTTTTTCATGAAGGTGATGTTTCGGGAGGGTGAATTCGAAGTGAGGGCTTTCTCCTATGAGATCAAGATGAAAGCTTGGAGCAATATTCTGTATTTTTCTGTGTTTGTACAGAATTGATTTGAGTGTGTGTTTCTGTACAATTCTGTTTTCATAATGAATTTTGGTGTGGTGTAACTCCATGATTTTTTTCTCATTCTCGATATTTTCCAATATTAAATCCTGGAGTGTTTTTTCTTACTTTGCTTTGTTGTGCTTGTGTTTGATTTTGATTGTGAACCAATCAAAGGCCTAAGTAATTCTCCATCCCAAAAAAAATTAGAGACAGCACTTCAAGAAACCACAATTGTTAAAGAAAGAAGTCAGGTTAAAGACAACAGGAAACACAAGTAGTTTCCTCTGAAGGCTGTTTTGGTTGCCAGAAAATAGAAAATAATGATTTTATTTTCAATTCATTTCGAGTGTAAGAAATAAAATCATCATTTCTCTAGCATTTTGAGGGTATTTGTAAGTCTAAAACTCATGTTGCTTTCTATCTACATCAAACTAAATGATTGAATACAATAAATTTGGCATTTTCAATGTTTATTTTCTATTTCAATAAGCTAAATGAACCAACGACAAAGTCCGTCTTACCTCAACAAGGAAAAAAAAAATGCCTAGTAATATAACTGAAAAGTAGATACGAGAGGAACCTGTGATGCACAAGACAACACCGCCAAGAGCTGTCCATGCCTTCAAGTTATTTCTCTTGAAGAAGAAATAAATGTAAGCTGGATTTAAAGCTCTAAAAACAGAAATATCATGCTTAATAATGTTGTACAATCCAATTGAGCCAATACCAAAGAACCAAAGTGCTAGCACCGGAGCAAAAAGAAAACCCACTTTGCCAGTTCCAATACTCTGTATGCTAAACAACACTGCGAGGATCACAATGGCGAGAATCACTACAGCATCTGCGAAAAGAAAAAAAAATTGAAGGCCATTGACTATGCAGAAAAAATTGAAGAACCAAACTATCCCATCAAAATAATAGAAAAGGCAGAATAAAATTTTACTTTAAAAAAAAATCCAAAAACCTGAATTAATTCCTGTAATAGCTCCCTGCAGGCCACTAACAGCAGATAATACTGGAAAGGAACAAAATAACAAAAATATTAATTAAATTCACAAAAACACAACAGAAATGTCAAATATAAAATGACAGTGATGGACGTTTGGAAGGGGCAGACTACCAGACATGGATGGAGTAAGAATACCATCACCAATAATCATAGAAGTACCCATTAGAACCAGCAGTAAGAGAAGAGTTTTGAAACAAGAATTCCTTTCCAAACAATCTTTTATTTTTAGAGCTCTTTCTAATTCAGTAGTAGGCAGTTTTAGCCGAAAACTAGAAATATCTTCATCAGCTCGCTGTTGGTTCGGAAGTTGGCTAACTTTCGCATACCTACAAATCAATGAATATAATGCAAATGTACCACCTGCAAATAAAAATTGAATTACAGCAGAGCAAATATTTTAAATTAATTGATAAAATTGAACCATAATGCTTCCACATAAAAACGAGAGAATGTTCATATTTAATACACATGTTACAATGACTTAAAATCATTTATTTCAAAAACTATCATTACTTCATACCTTCTCCATTATCATTAGCCTTCAGCACTACAAAAACATATTTTGCAAAAGGAATAAGAGCAATTGTGTAGAGAACTAAAGACAATGCTCCCAGCACATCCAATTCTGAATTTATGGGAACCTTGCTGAAAACATCACTGAAAACATACAAGGGACTGGTACCCATGTCACCATATACAACACCAAGAGTTTGAAATGCCATAGCTATAGTGCTCCATGCTGAGAGATTCTGAACAGAATTTAAGAGAAGTACTTGGTCAAATTCTACACTACATGTTAATCACGTCAAGTGCATTTGTCAGACGAAAGACAGTATGCTTTGTTGGGAAAAAAAAAAGAGAGATTATGTGAAAATCATGAAGTTGCAACTGTCAAACTTGTTCTCTTATTAAATAAGATTGGGCCTATAAACAGGGATAAAAAGGAAAATAACATCCCCAATAAAAAGACTTCTCTCAATATATATAGTTCCATTCCAAATACTCTCAATCAAGCTGAAAAATTTATAGATATATTAGCTCCAGTTTGTCACAAAAATAAGATGAGGGTAGTTGATGTTAAGCATTAACAAAAGTACCCACCAATTATTGAAACTGGAAATATAAGCGCTAACAACCTTTTTAGGAAGCACAACAATACGAATGAAGTGGTAGTCCACTATATTGAGTTTAATATGTTCATGAAACATATTGTTGATGGTAATATAAATTGTGGCAAAATTGCCACAATATAGTGAGTTGATTGACAATAAAATCAAAACCATCTTTAAAATTTATTTATTCAGATCATTTTAAAAGCAAAATGAGACATGCCTCTATATTTAGCTTCAACACTAGTATGGCTATAATCTTATTTGAAATGCTTCTAGATTTTTATACTTATTATAAACCTCAAAATCACCATTTTTAGCCATTCTCCAAGAATAATACTCTTTTTTTAAAAATCTTTTGGAATTTCGCACTCCATAATCAATATTTAGTAATTTTTAACAAAAATCTTCTTACTGTAATAGGCTATCTTATCTCACAAAGTATTACTACTCTCTTGTTTTAAGAATCCATCTCAAAAGAGTGACAACTCACATTTTCCATTCCACTACCTTATCCTTGTTGTCCATGAGAATTATTGTATTTGATCTTTTCCTTCATACTCTTGATGTGCATCTATTCATATAGGAAGGTCAAATCATCCGATTAGAGAGACCATAACTATTTCTTTTGTGGAGCCTAATGACAAAACCATACGAACATAGGACTCGAGCAACATCCTTACTGGCATAGTTATTTTAAATTTGAATTTGAATTTAGTAATATACTTGACATAACATTAGCCCTATGTGAGCTTAGTTTAATATCAGATTTCTCCACCTCAACGAACCATTGCAGAGGGTAGATGAATACTCTTAGCTTTTAAAACATAGATTTCATTTTTGTATTTTAACAGATTTTGTGATTTGAAAATTTGGATTTTATAAGCAAACTCCCTCCGCTCGAGATTCAAATTTCACATAGCTATCACAGAAGAATTCATTGGCATGCATATTTTATAATTTTGATTAGATTTAATCACTTAAGCATTCAAAAATAATTAGTCTTGTTAACTACCATTCTTGTTAGGAGAAGGGTCCAACTGGGGGCTCGGTTTTGTCACTTCAATCAATGTGAGAAGCGGGATAGAATTGGTCGAAGGTGTGACTTACGTCTCTTGCACTATGCAAGGCAGCTCGCTTGAGATTGTGTGGTTTAACAGTTTAAATTTGACTTTCAAATTCTTTCAAATTTTGTAAAGCTTTAAAAAGATGAATTTTTCCATATAGATTTGATTTTAATTTAAACATGCAATTAACCCACGTAGCATTTTCAGACACTTAAGATTTGGTTTAAGGCAAGTGACGAAGCACATAAAGGTATTTAGGGCTTTTGAATTCGAGCAGACTTTTACAGGATTTTATTATTATTTTTGTGAATGTATTATCATTAAAATTTGTGTAAATATTTAATTTAAGCTTTTAGTTTTATCTTATGTCTGCTGGTGCAGAGGGATTACAGATTGATGACGAGTAAAAATATTTTAGATTTTGATCGTATATTTTGGAATTATGTATCTCTCCAAACACTCAAATTCACACTAGGTGCTCAAGTGAATCCTCATAATCATCGTACATGATTTTGAGTGCTTTAACTAACCAATAAAGCTTCATTTATATTTATAGATGATCTAGCATGTTCATCACACATCTCATTTGAGCTCGTTCACGAGTCATCAAGTCCCCTATAAATCTGATGCAGGTTCTTTTTAATCCCTCATTTATTTTTTATATATGAAATGGTGAGTTCACTATAGATACGAGTCATTGAGTACCCTGACATGCAAGATTTCATATGAGGGTCCTAAAATTTATTTTTTGTCAGCTATTACAAAAGTGATTTAAGTTCGGTGGCAATTAAAACATTCCAGACTTTGATTTTATATTTTGAAAATTGGCATTTTTCCCACTAAATTTTTACTTAAGTGCTCAATGAATCCCCATAATCAAAGTGCATGACTATAAGTGCTTCAACTAACCAATAAAATACCTCATTGATCTTTATAGATGATCTAGTGTATTCATCAAAGGTTATGTTCGAGAGCTTGTTGACGAGTCGTCGAGTCCCTATAAAACTGATATGGATTCCCTTTAATGCATCATGTACCTTTAAAGATGAAATAGTGAATTTGTTACATGTTTCAGTTAAGCTCGTTGACGAGTCATCGAGTCCCGTATAAATATTGTGTGGGTTTTATTTTTATTTAATTTTGTCTTCCATATTTAATAAATTATATAACTATTTAAGTCCAAATTTTATCATTAATTTGTACTAAAAGATCTATCAT
>JXCR01056429.1:36758-49335 GCA_002079205.1 Phalaenopsis hybrid cultivar | reverse complement strand
TTCTTCTCACTTAGACGAGTCCATAGGATCAAACCCGAAGTGATTTGGTTAAGTCTAGGCCAAGATCTTAACATTTTAGTGTGGACGGGCACGGGTTCATTCCCTTGGGGACGATGAGCGGATGTCGTCCATTCTCGCGTGTATTAAATGAACGACGGAGATCGAGTCGGATGATCATCTGGGGCGATAAAGCGGGACGCGTGGCAGCTGACTCAGAAGGCGGCGTCGAATAGGAGCGCGCCGCGTGGCTTTTTGACGGATTCGAGGATCCAGTCAACCCGCGTTTGAATAAATAAATAGGATATTTAATAAATTCAGAAAATAGCTCCTAAACTTCAAAAATCAATATCTTTGTGTAGAAAATTCTCAAAAATAAAATAAAAATACCCTCTTGCTCAGTGAACAGAGGAGAACCATGTGGAATTATTTTCACATTAATATAATTCATAAATTTTTTTAAAAAAATGAATTAGTATTAGGGGTTTTTCAATTCTCCATTCATATTGAATTATCACCTTGACTCTAAATTTTTATATGTTATAGCCTCTGTCTAGGTGAAAAATTTAAATATTTTTTCAAAGACATAGGAGATTTCTAGATAGAAATCTTAATTTTCTAAGTTTTTATGCATTTTCTATTCAAATAATTATAGAAAATTGTATTTGGCTTGGAAAATTCTACAAAAATTTATGTAAGTTCTTTATGGCGAGAGTAGTCTTAGGAAATAATTTCATGATTTTTGAGGATCAAAATATCCCTATTTTAAGAATACCCTAATTTTCTAAAAATATTAAATTTGAAGCACACAGAGACTAAAATCACTTGATTTTTGTTATTCACTGTGGCTTATGAGTCAGAGAACTCACCATAAAAATTTCAAGTCATCTGGAGATCATTTAATATTTTTAATTGATTCTTAAAAGTAACCTTCAAATTTGAAATTTAAATGGTTTTTAAAAATCAAAATATAACTACAAAAACTATTAAACTTAGTTTTTTGAGTTCTTTGATATTAGGAGAATTTAATAAAAAAAAATAGATTTAAATAAAAACTTGATTTTTTGGTTATTTTTAATTATTTTTAATAATTAAAAATAATAAAAAAATCATAAAATATTAAACTCATAAAAATGTTCAAAATTATTTCTTAAATACTTTGAAATCATTCGAATATTTTTCCAAGGTATAAAAATGAAGATATCTATTTTTAAAAACCTTAAAATGATTTTTTAAAGCTTAAAAATAGATTTTTCACCAAAATTATTCTAAAAAATCAAATAAAAATTAAAAAAATACAAAATAAATTTCTCTGGTTTCTGTGCCCTCAAAGAAATTTTCCAAAAATATAAAACATATTTTTTAACTTATAAAATATTTTATTTTTATTAAAATCCCCAAAACTTCAATTAATTTTAGTAAATCATAGAAAATTCACAAAATTATGAAATTTTAACCAAATGACTTTCTGGTCTAGGGATAGCTTATATAAAAATTTTAAATGATCAGAAATTATCCTGATTATCTTTTGAAATTTTCTTTAAAAATGCATATTTTTGCATAAAAATAATTATATAAATTAAATTAAATTATGACAATTCACATTTTCTCCTCTGATGTCTTAATTGAATTATCAGTAGGGTTATATAAAAATTTCAAAGTCATTTGACTTTAATTTGACAAATTATAAAAGTTTGGACCCTTAGGGGCAAAATTGTAATTTTGGATATTTTGGCCTTAATGAACATTTAGGCCTAATCAAAATGGGAAATGGGTAATTTCTAATATTAACTAACTCATTTGAGGCTTTGCAATAAAAAATGAGATTAATTATAAGAAACCCACTTCACTTTGCCAAATTACAAGATAAAAAAAAAATAATAATTCTCATAATTATGAAAGTTTTGGAAACTTCATAAGATGACTTTTGAATTTAGGGGGTATAACTTTAGAAATCAATGATTTCACACCCTTGTTTGATAATCAAAAGGATGTTTAAATGATCTTGATATTGATCACTTAAAGTTTTAAATCTTTTCAAAATTAATAAACACACTTAATAAACTCACTTAGATCTTAAAGACTTAGTAGTGAACTTAAGTTGAAATCCACTTGANAACTAAATTAAAATGTCTCTATTGGAAGATCGGGAACCCCTCGGAGGAGGTAACCTACGGTTGTTAACGAGGAATTGCAACTAAATTAAGACATCTCTATCAGATGATCGAGAATTCCTTGGAGGAGGTAACCTACGGTTGCTAACGAGGCTTCTTACGGTTTAAATGAAATTATGGAACTCATTAAGTTGAGTTTAGTAAATTCATTTGGACTAAGTTATTCCAACAAAAAATAGTGGTGCCGGAACGACGGAATCGTGGGATCTTGACTGGTGTCGCTTTAATCAACTTTAATATGCCCATAACCAAATTTAAAGAACATTAACCATAGGGTCACCTGATTTGACATTATAACCAAATTACCTAAAAAAGTTGAACTCTGCTACAACGAGGAGCTTGGAGCTTACACGGTGGGCAGCCTGGACATCTTCAACAACAAGAGGATCTACAACAACACATCCTTCCTTAGCTTTAAACAACAAAGCCATAGGAATTCGAGGTTGTTTGCCTAGTGCAACATAAATCCTCAAGCACATCTTTTAGCCCTTTGTACAATCCTGTTGTACAATTTAAGCCCTAACTCGCCTTAGGATTCCAAGGTTGTCGTTCGTCATGACCTAAATCCTCACATCTTGAAGGTTATTTGTGCTGATTGATGCTTCAAAATGTAAATCCTAATAAATAAAAAAAATTTCAGGATGAAACATCTAAATGATTTCTCCTAAATTTAAGCCAAGTAATAGGATAACTTGGGAAGTCACTGAAGTTCTCCTTCGGATCCGTGACATCCTATAGTGTTTCCTCCTTTGGACTCCAAAACAAAATGTTCCAAATTTGAACTAATCCCCTTTCACACTTCTTAGTCCGATATCTTTGAAATATCCTTACCATTTGAATTCCTTGAAGGTAATTTTTCTTGAATTTTATCAAAAGTATTCATAGGTAACTTCTGTTATCTATGATGTAATTAACTATAGGGGCTTGCCCTTATAGGAAGCTTTTCGCGAACCCAGCATAATATAAACCCTATTTAATTCCTTATATTAAATAGGGGAACTTGTCGGCCAATACATTGGTTTTGTAGACCAAACGGATGTCATAACTTTCTCTAATTTATTTTATCGAGCCTCATCCTCAACTATTGTGTTCATCCTTCATGTCATAACTTTCTCTAGTTTATTTGATCAAACCTCACCCTCAATTCCTACATTCATCCTTCGGGATAGATACAGGATTTGAGGTAAACACTCTTTCATTTAAACTATGAAAATTATGAGGTCAATAACTTTCTCTAGTTTATTTGATCGAGTCTCACCCTCAATTCTTGTGTTCATCCTTCGGGATGGATACTTTAGTTTATTTGATCGAGCCTCACTCTCAATTCTTGTGTTCATCCTTCGGGATAGATATTTCTCTAGTTTATTTGATCGGGTCTCACCCTCAATTCTTGTGTTCATCCTTCGGGATAGATACATGATTTGAGATAAAGTGCTCTTTCATCTAAACTATGAAAATTATGGGGTCAATTTGACTTCATCTCTTTCATTTAAACTATGAAAATTATGGGGTCAGTTTGACTTCATATTTTTCAAAACTAAATCTAGTTTATTTGATCGAGCCTCACCCTCAATTCTTGTGTTCATCCTTTGGGATAGATACACGAAGGTAAAGCGCTCTTTCATTTAAACTATGAAAATTATGGGGTCAGTTTGACTTCATCTTTTTTCAAAATGTCATAACTTTCTCTAGTTTATTTGATCGAGCCTCACGCTCAATTCTTGTGTTCATCCTTCGGGATAGATACATGATTTGAGATTTGATCGAGCCTCACTTTCAATTCTTGTGTTCATCCTTCGGGATAGATACATGATTTGAGGTAGATCGAGCCTCACCCTCAATTCCTACATTCATCCTTCGGGATAGATACAGGATTTGAGGTAAACATCTTTCATCTAAACTATGAAAATTATGGGGTCAGTTTGACTTCATCTTTTTCAAAACTAAAACTTTTATATTTCTATGTTATGGGGTCAGTTTGACTTCATCTTTTTCAAAACTAAAATTTTTTTAAAAAAACGTCCTTCTAAAGTGGGCAATGAGATTTCAATTCCGATGACCGACAGCTTCTTACGGGCAAACCCCACACCAAAAATAGTGTCGACAGCTTCTGGCGACTCCGCTGGGGAAAAAGCTTCTCTCTCCATTTAAGTCAAGAAAAACATATCTTCATATATTGGTAATGTGTCCATGTTCCTCTTGGACAAGACTACCTTTCTTCTGTTGGCATACTTTACCCATTTCTGGCTTGGGAAAGTATGGTCAACTCTTTTGACCTTCAGGATCATCTGTTCAACCATCCTGGGATAGAGTAATTCTGAAGGCCATTAAGGACATTATGATCTTTATATGGGGTCGGACTCCTAATAAGTGTGTAGGTGGACTAGTTCCACCTGGGCGTTGTGTAAAGTGGGTCCCGCACTGGGTCCTAAAATATTTCAATTTTGCAAATTAAACTAATACTACGCAAATTTTGAAATTTTTTTTAACCTAGTCTTTAGACCCCTTTGTTAGTTTTAGTGTTTGCGCTAAAACTACAACACTTTGGCCATATAACTAACCCCAACACTTTCTTTTGGAAAGTTGCTGCAATGACCAACCCAACGCTAGCATTCACTTGCAACCTACCAACAAGCCGCGAGGCCCACAATGTTGCTACTACAATCAAGTTCGAAACAGGATTTGAAGAACTCGAGGTCACCCTCGGGAAGGCTCCTTTTGCTGTTGTGAAAGTGGATGCTCAAGAAGTACAAGAGCCAGCTTCTGAATTCAACTTGAACTCCCATGATGATTTTCCTGTTCACAAGAAAATTAAGACCTCTGCTACTGTCGCCACAACACCAACAAAGACAGTTGTCCCCGCTACCAAGGGAAAAGAAATCGTGATCAAAGAAAATCCGACTGAAGGGTTAGTTGTCTTACCTTCAACTTTCAAAATCGGATCAAGTTAGAAGACTATACCATTAACCCGATCTCAGAAGAGAAACCGTAACAGGAAAGCATGAAAAGCAACTAAAATTGAGATCCCTGAGAAAATACCTACTTAGAAGGAAGAAGAATTATCAGAAATCTATCCACCACTGAGAGGAAGCAAATTCTATCCTCTTATGAATACTGATGGACGCGAAGATGTCCAAAAGATTGCTGGTACTCCACCAATCTCTCGTGAACAGAGTAGGGGAAAGAAGAAATTCCATCCCATCTCTCAAGTCAGTACAGTTTTTCAACAATTGGCTGTCAAAGAAGGTTGTTCAGTCCATGAGTTACTTAGACGAATGGGACACACAATATCTCCTCGAATGAAAGAAGAAATTTTGAGGGAATATTCTGCTCGTATTATTGTTTGGTCCCGTTTGGGAAATAGATTTAATATTACAAGACATCGACCCATGAAATCAAGATTGGGTCCAAGAATTTCGCAAAAATATTTATCTAACACTGTATATGGTATACACAAAGAGGAACATATTCCTTCTCAATATGTTGATAATTTTGCTAAGACACCTTGTCGTGAATCATCATTGTTGAAGAAGAAGATGTGGATACCCAAAGTTGTATCACCGATACAGTCTGATAAACTTGATCAAGGAATAAAATTAGAATATGAAGAATCTGATATCATTACAATTATTGTCATTGAAATGAAGAAGGAAACCCTACAAGGTTCTCCAAGAGCAAGTGATATATCACAAATTGAATAAAGTCGAAAAACTTTGAGATGAGATCTATGAGTTAGCTCGAGAGAACGGGAAGTCTCTAAGCGAAGAAGATGAAGACTTCGATTACAGTGACTATCTTGAAGAAGACTTCATGGATATTCATATGAAGACTTTGATTACAGTGATTATCTTGAAGAAGACTTCATGGATATCCATGTTGTTGAAATAAGAGCTTCTGCATCTGCACGAGATGAAAATGTAAGACTTCATGGATATCCATGGTGTTGAAACAAGAGCTTCTGCATCCTCACGAGATGAAAATGTCACTTCATGGATATCCATGTTGTTGAAACAAGAGCTTCTGCATCTTCACGAGACGAAAATGTCGTTGGAGAAATTTAAAGAGCCAAAAAGATGAACTTGTTAGTTCATTGGAGAAAAAGATAGAAGAAATGACCGCTGCTATGATCATTGAAACAAGAGCTTCTGCATCTTCGCGAGATGAAAATGTCGTTGAAGAAATGCAAAGAGCCCTTCTCCAAAAATATAACTTGTTAGTTCATTGGAGAAAAAGATAGAAGAAATGACCGCTGTTATGACCGCTATGGCCACAATCCAAGGTCAATCACAAATACCACAGTCGACATCTCCGGATGTTAATCAACCAGAAGTTATACACATTACAGAAGAAAGAAGAGAAGTAACATTAGCCAACAAAGAAGAGCAACCAAGAAAAGATTCTACATCAACAACTATACCTGAAAAAGATTTCAAACAAATTGTTGAACATAACCAAGAAAAGATTCTACATCAACAACCACACCTAAAAAAGATTTCAAACAAATAGTTGAGCAAGTTCATGATGCATTAAATCCAAAGGAGGTACATTAATTCTAAAGGGTAGACCTTACCCAGAGGAATTTGATACTGTATACCATACCTGAAAAAGATTTCAAACAAATGGTTGAACAAGTTCGTGATGCCTTAGTACAATAATTCCCGAAAAAGATTTCAAATAAATGGTTGAACAAGTTCGTGATGCTTTAGTACAATCCAAATGAGGTACTAAAGGGTAGACCCTACCCAGAGGAATTTGATACTGTACCGTTTCCTAAGGGTTTTACACCTTCGAATAAGGTAGACCCTACCCAGAGGAATTTGACACCGTACCTTTTCCTAAGGGTTTTGTGCCTCCGTACTTTTCCTAAGGGTTTTGTGACTGGAAACCCCAGACAGCATCTAGCACATTTCAGAGCTAATTGTGGTATCACAAGAAGTACTGAAGCTTTACTTTGCCAACAGTTCATCACCAGTTTAGCAAGGGTTGCCTTTCACTAGTATGCCGATTTTCCGAACGATTTGGTTAAAACATTTATAGAATTGGAACAATTGTTTATAAAAAGATTTGCCGGCGCGGAACGTCATGTTTCTATTGGAGAACTCATGATGGAAAAATAAAAATCTGGAAAAATTCTGGTAGATTATATTTTGAGGTGGAGAAACCTTAGCATGAAATGTGAACCACAACTACAAAAACATCATGCAATTGAGATTCTACTCAGGAGCATGCATGAACCAGTAGGTTTCATGCTTGAACATCATGCAATTGAGATTCTACTCAGGAGCATGCATGGACCAGTATCTTTCATGCTCAAATCACCATCAAAACCTTCGAGAAACTACTAAAGAAAGCTAGTAGTCTTCAAGAAGATATTAAAAAGCAATTGAGATTTTACTCAGAAGCATGCATGGACCAGTAGCTTTCATGCTCAAGGGACTCAATGAGATTCTACTCAGAAGCATGCATGGACCAGTAGCTTTCATGCTCGAGGGACTCACCATCAATCCCTTCGAGAAGCTACTGAAGAAGGCTAGTAGTCTTTCAAGAAGATATTAAACATATGGATTCCAGCGAAAAGGCAAAAGTAGCTACTAAAGAAAGCTGGTAGTCTTCAAGAAGATATTAAACATATGGATTCTAGCGAAAGGACAAAAGTAACCAAGGCCTTTGAAAAGAAATCTAGAACAGTTGCAACCATCGATAAAGGGAAGCAACCAATGAAGATTTATGCAGATAATCCTCGTCCGCCTTCATCTCAACAAACTCAGAAACAGACTAGCCAGTTAACCATCTCAAGGAGAGCCGTCTCAAAGAAGAAAAGTATCCTTCGCAGAAAGACGGGCGATACTATATTCTTTCAAGAATGAAGCTATTTCCAAAATGTTCAAGAGTCTGATAAAAAGTCTAGAATTCAAACTTTCAAAACCAAAGAAGCCTGAAGAAGTTAATAAGAAAAATGAGCCAAACTACTGTCTGTATCATAGGATGTTGGGACATACAATTGAAGAATGTTTTGTTTTCAAGGATTGGCTTGAGAAGAACATTAAAGAAGGGAATATCTTTATCCTGAAAGAATATTTAAAAGAACCTGAAAAAGGTTCGATAAATGTGATTTCGGATGAACCAATCTCCCAACTTGATTCGTACACTAAAGAGGGCGGATGGAGTTCAACTTGGAACAAGCTCAAGAAAGTCCTGGATCATATATAGGAATCATCAGTAGGGTCTTCCTCATCTACCAAAGATGGGTGGGATACAACATAGAGCAAATCCTCCAAGGAAGTGATGAAACAAATTTAGAACGCTTCCAGACAAACTACACAGAATTTCAGTCTTCAGAGATGGAAACTTCGTCACAAGAACCATCGTCATCAAAAACAAAGAAGATAAAGAAAAAAAAGAATTTTGTTGATAGCACTAGGGGTAGGATAGGCGCTGTCTCTACTAGATATGTTATTACGGATTCGGGAGAGAAAATACTCGAACCCTTGACTTTGTATGATTATCTTTTTATTCCTCCAGAACTTGATGAATGTAATGATAATGATGTTGGCTACATTTTTACTATCCTTGGTGATAACGTAAATAACCAACCTAATATCGATCTCGATCCTCAAAATGATCCTCAAATCGTACTTGAGTCTAATACGTTCAATACTAAAGAAGACTCCGACGATACCGCTTACGATAGTACTGGAAGTGAGGAACCAATCCTCGAGTGCCATGGCACGCCGTTAATAATCAAATTGGAACTTTCTGATAAAGAAGATATATTGGAAGATTCAACAGCAACATNTATCGATGAACTTAAAGAAGTAAATCTTGGGACTGAAGAACATCCCCGACCAACGTTTATAAGTTCTCTACTCAATGATAAAGAATCTTCAGAGTTGGTCGAATTGTTCTCAGAATTTAAAGATTGCTTCGCTTGAAGTTATGATGAAATGCCAGGACTGTTAATGGAAGTCGCAGTTCATAAACTAGGGGTAAACAAAGATATAACCCTAAGGAAAATGCGCCTTGAAATTGAACAACAAGTCATCGCCAAAGTAAAGAAATTGATAAATGCTAATTTCATGCGAGAAGAACAATATCCCACATGAATAGCTAATATTGTTCCAGTTAAAAAGAAGAATGGACAGATACGAGTCTGTGTCGACTTCAGAGACTTGAATAAAGCATGTCCAAAAGATGAGTTTTCACTATCAATAATAGAAATTATGATGGATATTGCTTCAACACATGAAATCTTTTCCTTCATGGATGGATCATGAGGGATACAACCAAATAAAGATGGCTCCTGAAGATACAACACTTACAGCTTTCAGAACACCAATCAGAATTTTCTGCTATACAATAATGCCGTTTGGTTTGAAGAACGCCACAGCAACATACCAACGAGCAATGACAAGGATTTTTGATGATCTGATTCACAATCAAGTAAAATGCTACGCAAATGTTTTGTTCATGAAAAGTAAACAAAAATTAGATCATTTGTATGATTTGAGGATCGTTTTTGAACGATTACAACAACATAATCTCAAGATAAATCCCTTAAAGTGCGCATTTGCTGTCACTTCTGGGAAGTTCCTTGGATTTGTTGTTCGTCATCGAGGAATCGAGATTGACCCAGAAAAGGTTAAAGCTATTTTAGAAATGCCTCCCCCTAAAACTTTGAAACAATTACGTTCCTTTCAGGGGAAGTTGGCATATCTGAGACGTTTTATTTCTAACCTCTCAGGTAGGTGTCAGCCTTTCTTAGCATTGGTTAAAAAGTACGCCAAATTTATTTGGGAAGAAAAATGCCAGCAGGCTTTTGAGGACGTTAAACGATATTTAATGACACCTCCTGTTTTGGCAGCCCCTATCCCAGGGAGACCTTTGATACTTTATATCACGGCTTTAGATCACTTGCTCGGAGCTTTACTAGCCCAAGTTAACAACGAGAGCAAAAAAATGCATCATACTACCTAAGTCATCGTCTAATACCAACGGAAATAAGCTATCCCCCAATTGAGAAGCATTGTCTAGCTTTAATTTTTGCAGCCCAGAAGCTTAAACATTACATGCTTTTTCACAAGGTAACTGTAATTTAAATAATTAATCCATTGCAATATTTAATGACACGACCAACACNGACTGTCAATGGAAGTTGCAGTTCATAAACTCGGGGTAGACAAAGACATAACCTCAATAAAACAAGCCCCAAGGAGAATGCGCCTCGAAATTGAACAGCAAGTCATCGCCGAAGTAAAGAAATTGATAAATGCTAATTTCGTACGAGAAGAACAATATCCCACATGGATAGCTAATATTGTTCCGGTTAAAAAGAAAAATGGACAGATACGAGTCTGTGTCGACTTCAGAGACTTGAATAAAGCATGTCCAAAAGATGAGTTTCCACTACCAATACCAAAAATGATGGTGGATATTGCTTCAACACATGAAATCTTCTCCTTCATGGACGGATTATCAGGATACAACCAAATAAAGATGGCTCCTGAAGATGCAGCACATACAACTTTCAGAACACCGATCAGGATTTTCTGCTACACAGTAATGCCGTTTGGTTTGGGGAACGCCGGAGCAACATACGAACGAGCAATGATAAGGNGTTAAACGATATTTAATGACACCTCCTGTTTTGGCAGCCCCTATCCCAGGGAGACCTTTGATACTTTATATCACGGCTTTAGATCACTTGCTCGGAGCTTTACTAGCCCAAGTTAACAACGAGAGCAAAAAAATGCATCATACTACCTAAGTCATCGTCTAATACCAACGGAAATAAGCTATCCCCCAATTGAGAAGCATTGTCTAGCTTTAATTTTTGCAGCCCAGAAGCTTAAACATTACATGCTTTTTCACAAGGTAACTGTAATTTAAATAATTAATCCATTGCAATATTTAATGACACGACCAACACTCTCCGGACGTCTGACAAGATGGTCGATGATATTATTGCAATTCAACATAACTTTTGTTCCTCTGCGTGCTATCAAGGGACAGATACTAGCAGACTTTCTTGCTGCACACCCGTTACCAGCTGGGTCCCCACTCAATGACGAGTTACCAGACAAACCAATTCTATAAATAGATTCCTCTAGTGCACAACACTGGGAGATGTACTTCGACTGTGCTTCCTCAGCCAGAAAAGACAAGGACTCGGGCACAATCATACCAGGAAAAGAAGGTGTTGGTCTGATTTTCATCACTCCAGACAAGGGTATGCTGAGATTCTCGTATCACCTGACAAAGCCTTGCACCAATAATGAAGCAGAACACAAAGCTTTAATTACAGGATGAGAGTTGGCAATCTTAATGGACATAAAAGATATTACCATCTACGGTGACTCCCTGCTCATCATTCAACAAATTGCTGGACAATACAAAATTTTGAAGCCCAGACTGTCAGAGTATTACCAGTACACGATGGAACTGCTGGAGCAGATTCCTAACGTGACTTTCTATCAGATTCCTCGGGTAGATAATGTGCATGCCGATGCTCAAACAAAACTCGCTAAAGAATTGGCATGTCCCTTGGAGGATTCCATAGAAATCACAGTACAGGGCAGACAAGTTCTTTCCAAGATTGACATGGAAACCCTACATAAACTCAGAAAAGAAGAAAACATAATAAGTGCGATTATGGAAACTTTACATAAACTTGGAAAAGAAGAAGACACAATAAATGCGGTTATAAATATCAACAATACATAAACTCGGAAAAGAAGAAGACACAATAAATGCGGTTGTAAATATCACTGAAGATTAGGGAAAGCCATTAATAGAATATTTGCATACTGGAAAGCTGCTAGAGGATAAGTCCGAGGCAAACTAGATTATTAATAGAATATTTACATACTGGAAAGCTGCCAGAGGATAAGTCCGAGGCAAACCAGATTACCCATTAATAGAATATTTGCATACTGGAAAGCTGCCAGAGGAGAAGTCTGAAGATTGGCGAAAGACATTATAAGAATATTTGCATACTGGAAAGCTGCCAGAGGATAAGTCTGAAGCCGAAAACCATTAATAGAATATTTGCATACTGGAAAACTGCCAGAGGATAAGTCCGAGGCAAACCATAAAGTCATTAATAGAATATTTGCATACTGGAAAACTGCCAGAGGATAAGTCCGAGGCAAACCAGGAAGCCATTAATAGAATATTTGCATACTGGAAAGTTGCCAGAGGATAAGTCCATGAAGATTGGCGAAAGACATTATAAGAATATTTGCATACTGGAAAGCTGCCAGAGGATAAGTCTGAAGCAAACCAGATTACAAAAGGAGCTTTGTCATATGCTTCATAAATGGTGTTCTCTATAGGAGATCATTTGATCAAATATGGCTACGGTGTTTGAGTAGAGCTGAGGCACAGGATATTGTCAAAGAAATACATGC
>JXCR01056429.1:8567-23942 GCA_002079205.1 Phalaenopsis hybrid cultivar | reverse complement strand
GGATCTTGACCGGTGTCGCTTTAATCAACTTTAATATGCCCATAATAAAATTTAAAAGAACTTTAACCATAGGGTCATCTGATTTTATATTATAACCAAATGACCTAAAAAACTTGAACTCTGCTATAACGAGGAGCTTGGAGCTTACATGTGGGCAGCCCGACCATCTTCAACAGCAAGAAGATCTACAACAACACATCTTTCCTTAGCTTTAAACAACAAAGCCATAAGAATTCGAGGTTGTTTGCCTAGTGCAACATAAATCCTCAAACACATCTTTTAGGCATTTGTACAATCTTGTTGTACAATCTAAGCCCTAACTCGCATTAGGATTCCGAGGTAATCNATTTTTGAACATTTATGAATCAGAGGTATTGAACTGATTCAGTGTGAAAATTAAAATTATTAGATCAATTTTTGAAAAGTTATGAATCAAAGGTATTGAACTGATTCAGTATGAAAATTGAAATTATTAGATCAGAAAATTTATGAATCAGAGGTATTGAACTGATTCAGTATAAAAATTGAAATTATCGGATGAATCAATATTATTAATCCAGAGAATGAACTGATTCAGTATAAAAATTGAAATTATTGGATCAATTTTTGAAAAGTTATGAATCAGACATATCGAAATGATTTGATATGAAAATTGAAATTATCAAATCAATTTTCTGAAAAGTTATGAATCTGAAGTATTGAACTGATTCCGTATAAAAATTGAAATTATCAGATCAATTTTTTTTTTTTGAAAAGTTATGAATCAGAAGTATTGAACTGATTCCGTATAAAAAATGAAATTATTGGATCAATTATGAATCAGAAGTATTGAACTGATTCAAAGAGAAAATTGAAATTATTGGATCAATTTCATTATGAATCAGAAGTATTGAACTGATTCAATGAGAAAATTGAAATTATCAGATCAATTTTTGAAAAGTTGTGAATCAGAAATATCGAACTGATTTAATATGAAAATTGAAATTATCGGATCAATTTTTGAACATTTATGAATCAGAGGTATTGAACTGATTCAGTGTGAAAATTGAAATTTTTAAATTTTTGAAAAGTTATGAATCAGAGGTATTGAACTGATTTAGTATGAAAATTGAAATTATTAGGCTTTTGAAAAGTTATGAATCAGAGGTATTGAACTGATTCAGTATGAAAATTGAAATTATTAGAGCAAAATTTATGAATCAGAGGTATTGAACTGATTCAGTATAAAAATTGAAATTATCGGATGAATCAATAGTTATGAATCAGAGGTATTGAACTGATTCAGTATGAAAATTGAAATTATTGGATCAATTTTTTTTTAGTAGTAAATCAGAGTTATCTAACTGATTTAAAATGTAAGGTGTAAAAATTTATGTTATTTTGAAAATAATTTGCAAAATGAAAGTTTGTGAATCCATAGGGATATTACAGAAGACAACATTGTGTAAAATGTGTGATTCTATGAGGATGTAGACCGAACGAGGTCACGTTATACAAGCAAGAAATTCTCAAAATTGAGAAAAATTATTTGGCAAGNTATTTAATTAGGCCAATTGGCATGCCTAACCTAGTTCAAACACAAGATTTGGTCACATGCACCTTTTTGGACGTATGGTCAAATCCAAACCAATTGAGGTTGGTATGGTCAAATGAGCCTTACCCTAACTCATCTTAGACCATAGGGTTGAGTTTAAAGCCATCCATCCACCCATGGTTAGGCTTGATATTTATCCCATGGGTAAATTTTTCAAATTTGAGTTTAAAGACAGCCATCAACCCATGGTTAGGCTTGATATTTATCCCATGGGTGAAATTTGGAAAAAATGCTTTAAGAGATAATAAATTAAGGTACTTGCCATAACACATGTCCATACCCTATGGTGCCATTTTTACTGAGCATCACAAGATTTAACCATGATCCCAACCTTGGTTAGCCACCTTAACACAAGCTAAAATCCAAAAACCGTGATCCCCCACATGGCTAGAGGCCACCTCAGCCCAAATTGAGCTGAGAGTTCCTTTTCTTGACACCTAAGCAATGGGGCTAAGCTCTCAATTGGCCAGCCAAGCATCCCCATAGCCATTTTCTATAAAATCCACCCCCACGGCCATGAATAATAGGGTGGTAAAAAAATTTTCACTAAGCCTTCCCAAAATCCTCAGAGAGCTTCTCTAAGAGTCCCTCGGTACATTTCAATCCATTTCCCCCTCTCAAATCCACCATGGTAATCCAATTTTGGGCTTGAATTCCTGCCCAAAACCAGGACAAGTTCCAATCCCAACCTACACAGCACCAAAATCCAATTACACAGAGAGCCAATTTTGAGCTCAAATCCTTGCCCGAAACCAAGACAAAACCCAATCCTAACCTACACACCACCAAACTCCCAATAGATTGTCTACACCTTCACAAGAGTGAAAGAAGCCAAAGCCCCATCAAATCCCCCTTCTATAGAGCCTCCATCATAGCTCTAGACCAACACCCAAATTTGGCTAAGAGTGAAAGAAGCCAAAGCCCCATCAAATCCCCCTTCTACAGAGCCTCTATCATAGCTCTCAACCAACACCCAAACTCGGCCGTGATCAAATTCATACTTAGGCCTTACATCATGACCAGGGACTTTATCCCTAGTCTCCTTGGACCCCAACAAACATACCGAGAATCTCTGATCGAAGCTTCCCTTCTCAGAGCAAAGGTATAAAACTCCCCATTCTCCCGAGCTTATTTTGATTCTCCATTTACTTAAGCTAGATTTCACGGCATCTTAACCTTATAGATATGTTCGTCTCACTTAAACGAGTCCATAGGATCAAACCAAAAGTGATTTGGTTAAGTCTAGGCCAATATCTTAAGGTTTTAGTGTGGACGGACACAGGTTCATTCCATTGGGGACGATGAACGGATGCCGTGCATTCTCGCGTGTATTAGATGAACGACAGAGATTGAGTCGGATGATCATTCGGGGCGATAAAGCGTGACGCATGGCAGCTGACTTAGAAGGCAGCGTCGAATAGGAGCACGCCGCGTGGCTTTTCGACGGATCCGAGGATCCAGTCAGCCCGCGTTTGAATAAATAAATAGGATATTTAATAAATTCATAAAATAGCTCCTAAACTTCAAAAATCCATATCTTTCTGTAGAAAATTCTCAAAAATAAAAAAAAATACCCTCTTTCTCAGTGACAAAGGAGAACCATGTGGATATATTTTCACATTAATTTGATGCATAAATTTTTTTTTAAAAAATGAATTAGGGTTAGGGGTTTTCAATTCTCCATTCATATTAAATTATCACCTTGACTCTAATTTTTTATATGTTGTAGCCTCTGTCTAGGTGAACAATTTAAGCATTTTTCCAAAGACATAAATTTTTTATATGTTGTAGCCTCTGTCTAGGAGAACAATTTAAGTATTTTTCCAAAGACATAGAAATAAATTAGGGTTAGGGGTTTTTCAATTCTCCATTCATATAGAATTAATTCCTTAACCCAAATTATTTATATGTTGTAGCCTCTATCTAGGTGAACAATTTGAGCATTTTTTCAAAGACATAGGAGATTTCTAGTATGTTGTAGCCTCTGTCTAGGTGAATAATTTAAACATTTTTCCAAAGACATAGGAGATCTCTAGACAGGTTGTAGCCTCTGTCTAGGTGAACAATTTAAGCATTTTTCCAAAGACATAGGAGATCTCTACCTTGTAGCCTCTGTCTAGGTGAACAATTTAAGCATTTTTCCAAAGACATAGGAGATCTCTACAGAGCCTCTGTCTAGGTGAACAATTTAAGTATTTTTCCAAAGACATAGGAGATCTCTAGACAGAAATCTTAATGTTCTAAGTTTTTATGCATTTTCTATTCAAATAATTATAGAAAATTGTATTTAGATTAGAAAATTCTACAAAAATTCATGTAAGTTTCCTATGGCCAGAGTAGTCTTAGGAAACAATTTCATGATTTTTGAGGATCAAAATATCCCTATTTTAAGAAAACCCTAATTTGCTTAAAACACTTAATTTGAAGCACACAGAGACTAAAATCACTTGATTTTTATTTTTCACTGTGGCTTATGGGTCATAGAACACACTAAAATCACTTGATTTTTATTCTTCACTGTGACTAATTTGCTTAAAACATTTTCAAGTCATTTGGAGATCATTTAATATTTTTAATTGATTTTTAAAAGTAACCTTCAAATTTGAAACTTAAATGATTTTTAAAAATCAAAATATAACTAAAAAAGTTATGAAACTTAGTTTTTTGAGTTCTCTCATAGTAGGAGAATTTAATAAAAATAAAAATAGATTTAAATAAAAACTTGATTTTTAGGTTATTTTTAATTATTTTTGATAATTAAAAATAATAAAAAAATCATAAAATATTAAACACATGGAAATATTCCAAATTATTTCCTAAACACTTAGGAATCATTGGAGAATTTTTCTAAGGTATAAAAATAAAGATATCTATTTTTAAAAACCTTAAAATGATTTTTTAAGGCTTAAAAATAAAATTTTCACCAAAATAATTCTAAAAAATCAAATAAAAATTAAAAAGATACAAAATAAATTTCTCTGGTTTCTTTGACCCCAGAGAAATTTTCCAAAAATATAAATCATATTTTTTAACTTATAAAGTATTTTATTTTTATTAAAATCCCCAAAACATCAATAAATTTTAGTAAATCATAAAAAATTCAAGAAATTATGAACTTTTGGCCAAATGACTCTCTTGTCTAGGGCTACCTTNTTTCAAAAATATAAGACAACTCAAAACTTAATTACAAACATCACAAAAAATATAACTTCAACTAAATTAAAATGTCTCTATTGGAAGATCTGGAACCCCTTGGAGGAGGTAACCTACGGTTGCTAACAAGGATTCCCAACTATTAGATGATCGAGAATCCCTCGGAGGAGGTGACCTACGGTTGCTAACGAGGCTTCCCCCTGTCTCTATTGAAAGATCGGGAACCCCTCAGAGGAGGTAACCTACGGTTGCTAACGAGGTTTTCCACGGTCAAGATGAAATTATGGAACTCATTAAGTTGAGTTTAGTAAATTCATTTAGACTAAGTGATTCCAATAAAAAATAGTAGTACCGGGACGAAAATTATGGAACTCATTAAGTTGAGTTTAGTAAATTCATTTGGACTAAGTGATTCCAATAGACAATTATGGAACTCATTAAGTTGAGTTTAGTAAGTTCATTTGGACTAAGTGATTCCAATAGACTTAGTGGTGCCGGGACGATGGAACCGTGGGATCTTGACCGGTGTCGCTTTAATCAACTTTAATGTTCTAAATGAAATTATAGAACTCATTAAGTTGAGTTTAGTAAGTTCACCTGGACTAAGTGATTCCAATAGAAAATATGACTCATTAAGTTGAGTTTAGTAAGTTCATTTGGACTAAGTGATTCCAATAGAAAATAGTGGCGCCGGGACGATGGAACCGTGGCTTCATTAAGTTGAGTTTAGTAAATTTATTTGGACTAAGTGATTCCAATAGAAAATAGTGGTGCTGCATTAAGTTGAGTTTAGTAAATTCATTTGGACTAAGTGATTCCAATAGAAAATAGTGGTGCATTAAGTTGAGTTTAGTAAATTCATTTGGACTAAGTGATTCCAATAGAAAATAGTGGTGCCGAAAGTTGAGTTTAGTAAGTTCATTTGGACTAAGTGATTCCAATAGAAAATAGTGGTACCGGGAGGAGGTAACCTACGGTTGCTAACGAGTTTTTCCACGGTCTAAATGAAATTATGGAACTCATTTTGTTGAGTTTAGTAAATTCATTTGGACTAAGTGATTCCAATAGAAAATAGTGGTGCCGGGACATGGAACCGTGGGATCTTGGCCGGTGTCGCTATAATCAACTTTAATATGCCCATAATAAAAATTTAAAGAACTTTAACCATAGTGCGGTGTCGCTTTAATCAACTTTAATATGCCCATAATAAAATTTAAAGAACTTTAACCATAGGGACACGGACTAAGTGATTCCAATAGAAAATAGTGGTGCCGGGACGATGGAACCATGAGATCTTGACCGATGTCGCTTTAATCAACTTTAATATGCCCATAATAAAAATTTAAAGAACTTTAACCATAGGGTTATCTCGCTTTAATCAACTTTTCCACGGTCTAAATGAAATTATGGAACTCATTAAGTTGAGTTTACTAAATTCATTTAGACTAAGTGATTCCAATATAATTATGGAACTCATTAAGTTGAGTTTAGTAAGTTCATTTGGACTAAGTGATTCCAATAGACTTAGTGGTGCCGGGACGATGGAACCGTGGGATCTTGACCGGTGTCGCTTTAATCAACTTTAATGTGCCCATAATAAAATTTAAAGAACTTTAACCATAGGGTCACTTGATTTGACATTATAACCAATGACCTAGAAAACTTGAACTCTGCTACAACTAGGAGCTTGGAGCTACATGGTGGGCAGCCTGGCCATCTTCAACAGCGAGAGTATCTACAACCTGCTACAACGAGGAGCTTGGAGCTTACATGGTGGGCAACCCGATTATCTTCAATAGAAAGAATATCTACAACAACATGTCCAAATATCGGAGCTTACATGGTGGGCAGCCCGACCATCTTCAACAGCAAGAGGATCTACAACAACACATTTAACAACAAAGCCATAGGAACTCGAGGTCGTTTGCCTAGTGCAACATAAATCCTCAAACACATATTTTAGGTATTTGTACAATCCTGTACTACAATCTAAGCCCTAACTTGCCTTAGGATTCTGAGGTTGTCGTTTGTCGCATTTGTACAATCTTGTTGTACAATCTAAGCCCTAAACTTGCCTCAAACACATATTTTAGGCATTTGTACAATCTTGTTGTACAATCTAAGCCCTAAACTCGTCTTAGGACTCCGAGGTAGTCATTCGTCATGACCTAAATCCTCACATCTTCAAGGTTATTTGTGCTGATTGCTTCACACAATCATTTGTCATGACCTAAATCCTCACCTCTTCAAGGTTATTTGATATTGCTTCACACAAATGCAATCCTGTTGTACAATCTAAGCCCTAAACTCGCCCTAGGACTCCGAGGTAGTCGTTTGTTACGACTAATCCTCACATCTTCAAGGTTATTTGTGCTGATTGCTTCACACAAATGTAAATCCTAATAAACACCTCACATCTTCAAGGTTATTTGTGCTGATTGCTTCACACAAATGTAAATCCTAATAAAAAATTGTCTCACATCTTCAAGGTTATTTGTGCTGATTGCTTCACACAAATGTAAATCCTTTCGAGGTAGTCGTTTGTTACAACTTAAATCCTCACATCTTCAAGGTTATTTGTGTTGATTGATTCACACAAATGTAAATCCTAATAATAAATCCTCACATCTTCAAGGTTATTTGTGCTGATAATTGCTTCACACAAATGTAAATCCTAATAAACAAGGTTGTCATTTGTCATGACCTAAATCCTCACATCTTCAAGGTTATTTGTGTTAATTGCTACACACAAATGTAAATCCTAATATCCTCACATCTTCAAGGTTATTTGTGTTGATTGTTTCACACAAATATAAATCCTAACAAAAATAATTGCAGGATGAAACATCTAAATGATTTCTCCTAAATTGAAGCCAAATAATAGGATAGCTTATCCCTCTTCAAGGTTATTTGATATTGCTTCACACAAATGGCATTTGTACAATCCTGTTATACAATCTAAGCCCTAACTTGCCTTAGGATTCCGAGGTTGTCACGCATTTGTACAATCTTGTTGTACAATCTAAGCCCTAAACTTGCCTCAAACACATATTTTAGGCATTTGTACAATCTTGTTGTACAATCTAAGCCCTAAACTCGTCTTAGGACTCCGAGGTAGTCATTCGTCATGACCTAAATCCTCACATCTTCAAGGTTATTTGTGCTGATTGCTTCACACAATCATTTGTCATGACCTAAATCCTCAACATCTTCAAGGTTATTTGTGTTGATTGCTTCACACAAATATAAATCCTAATAAATAAAAAAAATTTCAGGATGAAACATCTAAATGATTTCTCCTAAATTGAAGCCAAATAATATGATAGCTTGAGAAGTCACTCAAGTTCTCCTTCGGATCCGTGACATCCTCTAGTGTTTCCTCCTTTGGACTCCAAAACAAAATGTTCCAAATTTGAACTAATCCCCTTTCACACTTCTTAGTCCGATATCTTTGAACTGCCCTTACCATTTGAATTCCTTGAAGGTAATTTTTCTTGATTTTTATCGAGAGTATTCTTAGGTAATTTCAGTTATCTATGATGTAATTAACTGTAAAGGTAATTTTTCTTGATTTTATTGAGAGTATTCTTAGGTAACTTCAGTTACATAAGACGTGAAGATAATTTTTCCTTGATTTCTATCGAGAGTATTCTTAGGTAACTTCAATTATCTAAGATCTAAAGGTAATTTTTCTTGACTTTTATCGAGAGTATTCATAGGTAACTTCAGTTATCTATGATGTAGGTATTTTTTCTTGATTTTTATCGAGAGTATTCTTAGGTAACTTCAGTTATCTAAGATGTATTAACTATAGGGGCTTGCCCTTATAGAAAGCTTTTCCCGAACCCAGCATAATATAAACCCTATATATAATTTTTCTTGATTTTTATCGAGAGTATTCTTAGGTAACTTCAGTTATCTAAGATGTAATACTTTGATATTTCTCCATCCAATATCTTTGAAATATCTTCACCATTTGAGTTCTTTGAAGATATTTTTCTTGACTTTTATCGAGAGTATTCATAGGTAACTTCAGTTATCTATGATGTAATTAACTCTAGGGGCTTGCCCTTATAGGAAGCTTTTCCCGAACCGAGCATAATATAAACCCTATTTAATTCCTTATATTAAATAGGGGAACTTGTCGGCTAATACATTGGTTTCGTAGACCAAACGAATGTCTTAACTTTCTCTAGTTTATTTGATCGAGCCTCATCCTCAACTCTTGTGTTCATCCTTCGGGATATATACAGGATTTGAGGTAAAGCTCTTTCATTTAAACTATGAAAATTATAGGGTCAGTTTGACTTCATCTTTTTCAAAACTAATTTTTTTTCAAAAACGTCCTTCCAAAGAGGGCAACTAGATTTCAATTCCGATGACCCACAGCTTCTTACGGGCAAACCCCACACCAAAAATAGTGCCGACAACCCTACAAAATAATCATGAAAACAACATTCATTTAAATTGTAATCTCATTCAAAAATATGCAAGAAGTGTAAAAGAGATTAAGCATTGAAAGACTTATCAAAAGGTGACTAAAAAATTTCATTTCTTGCTCGTTTTTGCTCCAAATTGGACCGTTTTTGTTTCTTTTTCTCCAAAAGTCCATTTCATGTACCGGAAACTAAAAACATGCAAAATACCTTCCTTTAAATAGCAATATCTTTAAAATTAAGCATAAAATGTATATGAAAAATCCAATATTTTTTCCTTTGGTGAAAATCCCCCAAACTTAACTATTACTTGTCCTCAAGTAATTTTAGTACTACATAAAAGTTATGATCTAATGTAGTAAAGTTTTAATTCAGAAATACTATAAGTTTGATCTAAGTAAATATCATAGTGAGATCTTCAGAAAAAAAAGTCAAGTAATTAAATTAACTCTGTAGATACAAGACTATCTAGTCATCAAGTTTAAGAGTTCTAGTTTTATATTCATTTCAAGAATGACTATATGTTGTAATAACAAGTCACTTAGAATATTCAAATGATAGGAACTTCATGAGAACACTACTAGTAAAAGATGCTAATCTATAAATATAAGTTCAGGAATTTATTTAGGTTGTCCCTTTATGTAGGTCCAAGTGAAACCAATTTTTGATTTGGCATCTCCTCAAGCTTCTCCTCACTTATATATATATATATATATATTTTGGATTGCTTTCAATCCAATATTTTTTTTTTCTTTTCTTTTGAGGGATTGTTGTCAATCCCTTTTATTTCTATTTCAAGTGATGATTACTATATCTGGATAGCCTTTAATGATTTTGAACCTCACTTTTTTTTCCCTAAATTTGAAACTCAAAGCATTCCTTTACCGTATAAGTATTTCATAGCTTTTACATCATTGAGCCCAAATCTTTTCTTCTCAAATGAATTTTTAAGATTCTTAATATTTCAAAATATAGTTTTCCTTACTTTAAATAATTAACTATAGTCTTATTCTCTTATACTAAATATCTTAATCTAAAAAATTAATTTTCCTTACAAAAATATTCCTTTAAATCTACCATAATATTTAAATATCTATAAAATATAGTTATCTGAATTAAATTCACTACAAAAAATCATATTAATAATTTTTGAAAATATATAAATTGAGAACATCTAATAGTTAGTCTTTTTCTTCCCTCCCCCAAACTTAATTTTTTTAATATTTTACAATTGAATTCCATAAAATGTAGCAGAATAAAAAGGGATTGAATATATTAGTTACTGCAACATTCTATCAAATTTATATACATGCATAATCAGGATGGAATGACAACAGGAGTATGTAAATTAAGCCTAAAACATGCTTGCAATAATATTAAACTAAAAAGAAGTATATTCAATTTAAAATTTCATTTTTATTCCTACCCCCAAACTTGATTTTTAGCATGTATAACATTTAGTGCAGAAGATTTAAGTAGAAAGATAAACAGTTTGAAATCTATCTACCACAAATTTCTATCAAAAACATCTACAATTATTTATTAGGATAGAAAACATGTTGTAGAAAGTAAATCTAAACTAAACATGCCAGAATGAAATTAACTAAACAAATTTATAACTATAATAATATGTATCAGCATTGAAATATAAAAATGTTCTTCAATTCTTATAAATTGTAACACAAACACAAACACAAACACACAAACAAGATAAATGAGGTCAATTCTTCCTCCATCTCATCACATCTCACTAACTTACTTTGTATGTCTAGCGGAATCCCCACACAAATATATTGGGTGCTTATAAATGATTTTACAGATTCTAATCCCAAATATAAGATTATCCCTGATATATTGGTTCTCGAGCATCAACATCAGACATCACCATATCCCAATAATTAAGCACCTGTAGCAGTTATAAGGATAGTGTAAGATCATCCACAAGTTACTCATTTAATAGGTTCGCGACTCCTATCAAATGAAAATAAAGTCCGAGAAAAGAAGTAACAAATATCAGATGGAACTATCACTGTTAAAATTCATAATGTCTCTTATAAAACTCAAGTTCGGGTGAGACCCGAGTTGTAGTGGACTCGTCAATCAACCTACTACAAGAGAACACACAAGTCTAACCATAATAAGAATTTAATAAATCATCTCCCTTATGACAAACAAAAAGCAATTCAAAACACTAACAATCCAAACATCTACCAAACATCAAAAAATCAGACAATCCACACTAAAGCAAACACAATACAACACTAATAATCATGACTCTTAAGCATACTAAATAAAACCACACAGATAACTATGGGTTGCCTCCCATAAAGCGCTTGGTTTAACGTCACTAGCCCAAGAAATGATTCCACCTGGATCAAAATTCCAATTAAGTAATGCTTGATAAATCATCCAATCTTTTCCAAATCCAGGGATTACTATAAAATCCTCGAATTAAAATTTTTCTTTCAGCTCTTCCTTTTCACATTGATTCATATCCTTGTTCCTCATATTTCTTTCTAGATCCAATATCCTTCTAGTAATTTTCTCAATTTGCATATTAATATCATCCTTGAAATTTATGAGAAATAGATCCTTATATGATACTTCATGATCTCCCAATATCCTTATGTTTCAAGTTATCTTCCAATTCTTCTCCTCGATACTGAGTAAATGGTGGAGGTGGTCTTTCTATATCTATCTTAGTTGAGGAAATAAGTTTTTCTGATTCCAAAGAATTTCTTCCATTGGTCTTTCAATATCCTTATCCTCTTTTTTGAACTCAATTTTTTTTTGAAATATATACTCAAATTCTCTTCCAAGTCTTAATTCAATAGTTTTATCTTGTTCATCATTCAATTCGGGTTTTTCTTGTGATTGAGTCAAATCTAAAGATATAAAGACTGGTGGTGTAGATGAATTCCCTAAATTGGAAGACTTTAAAATAGTATAGGGTACATTCATCTTAAGTTCATGAGATTTCTTAATAGATAGAATTAATTGTTTACTATTTTTGGTAACGTCCATCATTTCTACACCTCTCCTGAACATACATACAGTCTTCTTTAAACAACATTTTAGACTCATCATGAAAGCCCATTTCAATCTCTTCTATTAAATTACTCTCAAAACTTTTTTGAAAATAGTTTTTACTTAGATAATCAATTTCATCCTTCCGAAAACAATCATCATCTTTTCTCTCAGCTAGACATTTCATAGTCTTTAAAACATCAAAAGTGGTTTCATTGTCATTAATATTCATAGTTAACTTTCCTTTTTGCAAATCTATCATAGCTTGTTCAGTAACAAGAAAAGGTCTCCTCAAAATAATGGGATATTCTTTATCTTCATCCAAATCTAATACAATAAATATAGGAAAGATAAATTTATCCACTTTAACAAGCACATCTTCTATAATCCCTTTTGGATAAATAATAGATCGATCAACTAACAGAAGGGTTAAAGTAGTGGGAGAAATATTAGCTAAACCTAACCTTTTAAATATAGATAGAGGCATCACATTAATGCTCGATCCTAAATCACATAAAGCTTTTCCACATAATCTTTTTCCAATTACACAAGGAATTGTAAAGCTACAATGATCTTTAAGTTTCCAAGAAAAATTTTTCTGAAGTGTAGCGCTGCACTCCTCACTTAGTGCAATTGTCTCGTAATCCCCAAATTTCGTTTTCTTGTTTGATATCTCCTTCATAAATTTTACATAACTTGGTATCTCTTTCAAAGCTTCAACAAAAGCAATATTTATCATTAACTTCTTAAGTACCTCCATGAACTTTGAAAAATTTTTATCCAACTCATGCTGTCAAAGTCTTTGAAGAAATGAAGGTGGTGGTCTTTCCAAACTTATTTTAGTTGAAGATATTAATTTTTTCAGATCCTTAGAAAGATGTTCTTCAGGTCTTTTAGTTTCCTTTATTTCTCTCACAACATTTTTCTCTTTTCTAACCACATCCTTTATCTCTCTTCCACTTTTTAATTGGACAACTTCTACTTGATCATTTGTATTCCCTTTAGGGTTGACCTCAATGTTTCTAGGAAGTGTTCCTTGGGGTCTATTGTAAAGTGAATTAGCAATTTGTCCCAGTTTATTCTCTATATTTTTAATCACAACATTTTTGCAACTAGTCTTTCATTTGCAGTACCACTTCTTCCATAGACATCTTCTTATCCTCAAATTGTTGATCATTGTTAGAGTCTGGTGAATATGAAGGTCTATAGTTTGTGTTCCCCTGATTAATCCAACTCCCATTAGGATTTGCATGATTATTTTCCCATTGTTCGTTTCCACCCCAAGTAGTAAGATCCCAGTTAAAATTGGGATGGTTCTCCCAACCTGGGTTATAAAAGTTAGAGTACGGGTTGTTTATGGTATTTAAAGCATCATATGATAAGTTAGAATCAATCATATGCCCTAATGAAATTTCCTCACTTACTAGAGTGAGTTGAGGCTGGTTCATTCCAAATTGGTCCAACTTCATTGATATTGCGGCAACTTGAGATGCAAGAATTGTAATCACATTTGAGTCATGAACACTAGCTACCTTTTTAGGATTTACCCTTATAAAGGGCCATTGAAATTCGTTTGCAATCATATTTTTAATTAACGTATACGCTTCATCAAATGGTTTTGACTTTAATGATCCACCAACAGTAGCATCAACTATAAACCTAAGGGATTCTACTAACTCATTATAAAAAGTTTGAATGATTAACCAATCAGGCAGACCATGATGTGGAAACTTTCTTAGGAGTTCCTTAAATCTTTCTCAGGCTTCATATATTGATTCCCCTTCATACTGAGAAAATGAGATAATATCTTTTCTAAGTTTAGTAGTCCTTGAAGGTGGAAAATACTTAGTTAGGAATTTTTAAGTTAACTCCACCCAATTTTTAATAGAGTCAGGTGCTAATGAGTATAACCACATTTTAGCCTTATCCCTTAGTGAGAAACGAAAAAGCCTTAGTGTAACAGCATCGTTTGACATTCCGTTATAGCAAAATATAGCACGAAGTTCTATAAAATTTGATAAGTATAAATAAGGATCCTCTAAAGGAGTTCCCCCAAACTGATTATTCTGCACCAATTGGATAATCTCTAGATTTATTTCAAATGAGTCGGCTTCTACGACAAGGATTTTTATACTTGAGTGAATTTCATCTGTCGTAGGATTTAAGTAATCTCTCAATGAAGTATGATGATTTTACCAAGTTATTATCTTGAAAGTTTTTCATTTCCATTTCTAGTTTTTTGAGTCCTCTTTGTATTTTGATTTTTTTCTTTTTTTCAAACTCGGGATCATAAGGCACAAGTCCTGCAGATCCTTTGTTTTGCATATGCAACACAACAAACAATATATTAACAATTAAACAAATAACAGATGAAATATATTCAACACAAAAAAAAAATTCACGAACACCTTATTTTTTATAAAAATAATTTTTTTTTCTTTTTTTCACAACACTTTTTCATATAAAAACACTTTTCACACAAAATAATTTTTATGACACTACAGTTTTCCAAGTCTAAGCCTAATTACTTCAACTAAAATTCTCATAAAGTTCTTAACGAAGCTTCCTCAGCAACGACGCCAAAAACTTGACAGGGACTTTACATATGCTTAAAAAATACAAGAATTTGATACCGCTGCTAGAAGATTTAAATCCCCAACAACGACGCCAAAAACTTGATGTAACTTTTAATATGCAAGAATTTATAAACCCAGATTTATATATTTATAATTATTTTATGAAGTCACAATTTCAAACGCAAGTATACGTATCACTCAAGTAATATAAGGCTCTAGTGGAGTCCCATGTATCGATCCCACAGGGAAGCGAGGTACGAGGTCCTTAGTTAAATTCTAATCTACTATTATTAGTCATTAGTTCGGATGTGCAATTTAAGAGGTTTTAATAACAGATACTCCTAAATGTAAGTCTTAAGTTTAACATAACTAATAACTACTCCTAAATGCAAATATTAATTCTAAAGATAATCCTTTTTGGAGGAATTGGTTTGGAGAATTTTGAGATAATAAAAACAAGTATTTTTATGCAATGAATCAGATAACGTGAAGGAGTGTGATGCATTAAATATTGTATGTGCCAAATAGGAGCAATCCTATTCTTACCCTTTGGTCCAGGCATAAAGAACATTGACTAATCCTATGCTTG
>JXCR01056426.1:44599-109272 GCA_002079205.1 Phalaenopsis hybrid cultivar | reverse complement strand
GGGCATGTTACATGTAGATTTTGAATGTTACATGTAAACAAAATCCTTACGATAATATCATGTAAACAAAATCATAATTTTATTTGTTAAAATAAGAGTATTAGAATCATAGAGTTAACCAAACTTGATACGAGATAAAAGAGTTAGTTGCATAATGATGCTTATCATAAAATTTCCACAAGAATTTAGGAAGATTTTGCATGATTAAGAAGATTTGATGGCGGAGTGGCGAGATAAGAAATGTAACATTCAAAGGTTATTAAGGTTGTTAACTTTTGAGAGAAAAACCAACAAATATTATTGATAGCAACCAGGATATAAGTGCATATTACAGATCCACATGAAAGGAATGAGATAAATCCAGAAAGGCAATAAATAGGCAGTACATAGATATGATAATTGATAGAAATAGGAACTAACTCAATATAATAACAACAAATAATAAAGGCTAGTAATAGCCATTAAACCTCTAATACTCCTCTTCAAGTTGAAGCATGGATGTTAGTTATGTTTAACTAGGATTTGAAGTTATCAAAAAATAGCCTAGGAAGATTCTTTGTGAGGATATCTGCTAGATGACCACTAGAAGATACAAAAGAAACACAAATATCCTGAAATCGAGCTTTTCTCATGTTGGACCGAATTGTGAGCAATGCTAGTGACGACTTTATTATCACAGAACAATTGTAGAGGATGGAGGCTGGCATACGTTGTTCACGGAGCTTGATGCATAACCAAAGAGTTTCACAAATGCCCGATATAGACCAAAATTCAGCTTCAACACTACTTCGGGCAACAACCGACTATTTTTTGTTTTCACGTGACAATATTTTTCGACACAAATGAGCAGTGTTCCGAGGTAGAATGTAGTTATGAACGGACCCAGTCCAATGAACGTCCATATAAACTACAATAGAACGAGTGGTGTGGCATGAGAAAACAAACTCGAGTCCGATGTACCTTTTAAGTAGTGAAGAGTTTGTTGGATAGCTTGGAGAGGGAAAAGCATTTTTTTTGTTTTTGCCATTATCTTAAAGCTGAAGTACTTGATTCTTATATACTAATTATAGTTCCATGTGGTTATAATATATCTTATGGAATCAAGAGCCTTCTACATTTCTTGTAGCATGATCACTACCCCACCAGTGGTGAGATTAGTTATTTAATGATGTTCTGTGAAAAAATGAGGAAATTGGTGTTCGACTATTCCTAAATAACTCTAATATTAAAAAAAAACTTCAATTTTGAAACTTCTAGAACAAATATAAACCAACGTTATGGAGTTTGACTCTTTATACAAAACTCTTGTTTTTGATTTTAATATTAAAACTTATGAATAAAACCAATGTCTGTAGCTATAAATGCATCATGTAGTTGCGTTTCTAATCACCCAGAAATAAAACACTATAAATTAGTTAAATTGTAATGAAACTTGACAAGGTTTAATTAAGTCCAAAACTTAGATTGAATTTTTGAAATGAATTTTGAGGATTTAAATGTGAATGCTATAGTGTGTGGAATTGTGAGAGAGAAGAATAAATGGGGAAATAAAAGTACATAGGGAAAATTATAAGTTATTATCTTTGATAGTTTTAATGATTGTGAATACCAGCAAAGGGATTTTTTTAATATTTTTAATATTTTAATTTTTTTTAATACTAGCGAAGATTGAAGATACAAGTGCGAGATAAATAGGGTTAGTTATTAGGAAATTTCTAGTAATTTTATTTTCTTATAAGTTATCATAAATATAATTCATACTTATATTTTTCCAATTAGGCTATGAAAACCTTTGATGAATAGCTTTTTGGGGAAAATTGTAGGGATTATTATATTATATATGTGAGGCAAATGCATCTCCCACGATCCCGAGCCATGTGGAAGTTTGTAGTCGTGGAATTGTTGCAATCTAACGACCCATCAAAATTTTAATCTCAGTTTGGATTTATTTCCTCTTTGATTTATTTCATATTCTTTTATTTCCTATTTTTCTTATTCCTAAGTATGGTTTTGCTTGATAAACTCTTTATGTGCTGTTATTTTCTGGTTGGAGGAGACATTTGGCTATTTTATATTATTTGGAGATGTTTCTCCTAGTTTTTTTTCCCTATAGGTGGTGTGTGTGTAGCTTGATAGGATCTAAGTGGTGATCTCTTCCGGACATTCGAAGCCCTCCTTTGTGGTTCAAGCTACAGAAAATTGTTGTTCGGAGCAAGAATCCTATTGTATGCCATTCTGACTCGCTGTCCAGTCGCTTGTACCTCGACGAAACATCATTTGGCTGCTATTTTCAATCCGTACAACCATCCAACTTGTTGTTACCTACTGTTTCCAACAGGAAATCACTGTCTTCTTGACCGATTGGCGCCAAACTGCTGACAAACAACCACCTTATCCCTCTACCCCATTCCAAATGCCATCAAACTCGCATATTACTTTCCTTTACCATTCTACAATCACCTCTCCATAAAAAAAAAAAAAACTGCTTCCTAAACACCCTCTTGGAGCCCTAAATTGGTATCAGCTTGTATCAGAGCCCAACAAGTCCTAGATCTTTACGTTTTTGTCTTCGTTGCTCCAGACTAAAATTCCAAGTAGCCTAACCTAACACCGCCACAAAAAAATCCAAATAACTCCTACCACAATTCCTAGCCCGAACTCTAAATATTTTCATAATCCAATTTTTCCTACCTTACAAAAATTCCACTTTGATACCTACCACCAAAACCATAAACCTCGGCCAGCCTTGATTTGTAATCCTACATCCATCAGAAATTTGATCGAGAGGAAAAGATGTTATGCTCCCAAGAAAAAATCCGCAAAGGGATGTCCAAGAGGTTATTATGGAGGATATGCAGTGAGAAATCCTTTTGCTACAATAGTGACGTACCACTTTTGAAAGGAACAATCTGGCGAGGTCACTCATGGCCATAACTGTGACTCACTAGATCAAGAGAAGAAAGTGAATTCCTTCTATTAGGCAGTCTTTAGTGACAATAGTCACTATCTCGATTCTACATGAACTATCAGAGGAAGAGCTAGGATCTTAGAGTAATGGTAGATTTACTAGATTTCAACAGTCGCATGGATTCAAATGAGTTTATCGTGTGACTTCAGACAACAAAGCAATTTTTTTAGTACAAAAATATTCCTCATGACATGAGAGTTAAACTGACAGCTATCAAGCTTGGGAAAAAATACTTCATTGTGGTGGGAAAATTTGAAGTGTATGTGGCAATGAGGAGAAAAAGCTAAGATAACCACATGGTCAAAGATGAAAAGGAAGATGTTGCCAAAATATCTTTCTCCACATTACCTATTGAACATATTCATAAAGCTTCACAATTTGTGTTAGAGAAGCTTTTGTGGAGCACACGACTGGCTTTGATCAACTTATGCTAAAATATGAGCCAGTGGAGCCTGATGAACACACGGTAACAAGGTATCTTAGAGGACTAAGGTGGTCTATCAATAATGTAGTTTATCTACAATTTTATTGGTCCTTACTTGATGTATTATCCCTAGCATTGAAGGTGGAGAAACAACAATATCACCAGATGATCGCCACACTCTACTGACGTAGTTCAGTCATAGAATCAGGTGGCAAGAGCACACCCAATGGAGCATCCAACTGATAGCGCTTGAGGAGTAATCAATCCAGAGTGGAGAAAATGTGAAGCACATCAACACCCCCAAATTTGTCTTATTCAGGAAATGTTTCAAGTGTTATGGCTTTGGTTACATCACTTTAGATTTCCCAAATAGGAGAATGATATCTTTTATTGAGCAGGGTATCATGGAGGAGACATAGGGTGAAGACTCAGACGAGGAGATTGCAGAGGAGTACTAGCTCACAACCAATGAGGGAGGGATGCTAGTGATTCAAGCCGAGCCCTTGAGAGAGAATCAAGCACGATTATCATTGACTGTCGTAAAAAGTAATTAGTCCGAGGTAATGGATGTTCGTACATAGTTTGAGGATGTGGCGCCACTTACTATCTTTGCACAAAAATTGAGATAATCCTCAACAGGACTAGCATTGGTTGTTTAATAGGGCAATGAGACCGAGGAGCCGAGACCAGACACAGGACAACCCATAATAACTGAACTTTAGGATTTCACAGACGCAGTTTATCCTTTAAGTTATCACTACTGAGGGAGGTCCAACATGTCCTAATTTTAGATAGAGCTGGGGAATTTTTGAGCCATTTTGGAAAACTATATGGAATAAGTTGACTGATGAGTTTTAGTTCAGTTCAACAGTGCGTCGAGACACATATGGTCTGATAGGAGTGGTGAATAACTACTGTGAAAATTTCCTTAGGTAATTGGTGGGAAAGAACATTTAATAGTGAGTCCAGATCCGTTGTCAAAAGAAGATAAAACCAATCCTAGTCGGGGTGAATGATGCGGGAGGGTCTTTCGCAATCCCAAGGAATCCGGGATTTCGCATTCGCAAAATTTCTATAATCCCACTGCTCGTCCAAATTTCTATTTTAGCCTGAATTTTCTTCCTTAATTTCTTTCCTATTTTTTCTTATTCCTAAGTAGGGTTTTGCTTGAGAGTCTATTTATGTATTGTTACTTTCTGGTTGGAGGAGAGTTTGGCTTTTTTATGTTATTTGGAGATGTTTATCCTATTTTTTTCCCTTTCAGAATGTTGCATCTTTAGATTTCTTTCAGGCGGTATGTTCGTAGCTTGATAGGATTAAAGTGGTGATCTATCTCGGACGTTCAAAGGCCTCCTTCGTCATCCAAGTTACAGAAAACTGTTGTTAGCAAGAAACCTGTTGTATTCCATTCTGGCTCGCTGTCCAGTCACCTGCACTTTGCTGAATGCTATTTGGCTGGTGTTTTTAGTCCAGGCAACCACCTAACTCATTGTTACACTTTGTTTCCAGCAAGAAATCACTGTCTTCCTGCCCTCGACTCGCGAGAAAGCCACTGATCGAAGCCAAATTGCTGTCCAACAACCACCTTATCTCTGTAACCCATTCCAAAAGCAATCAAACTCAGATATTACTTTTCTGTTACCATTCCACAGCCACCTCTTCACACGATCTCGCTTTCTGAACCCCGTCAAGGATCCTTAGGTCGGTATCAATATGGTTCAAGAAAAAGGGGCAAATTTTTTGTGTGGATATATTAAATTATATATTTTAGTTAGTTTGTTATGAGAGGATTCATGACAGATGTGATATAATAGATATAGTTTTGTGAGTATATACTTAAATTTCTATAATCCCACCACTCGTCCAAATTTCTATTTTAGCCTGAATTTTCTTTCTTCTTAATTTCTTTCCTATTTTTTCTTATTCTTAAGTAGGGTTTTGCTTCAGAGTCTATTTATGTATTGTTATTTTTTAGTTGGAGAAGACTTTAGCTTTTTCATGTTATTTGGAGATGTTCCTCCTATTTTTTTCCCTAGAGTGTTGCATCTTTAGATTTCTTTCAGGCGGTATGTTCGTAGCTTGATAGGATTGTAGTGGTGACCTCTCTCCGACGTTCAGAGGCCTCCTTCGTCATCCAAGTTACAGAAAACTGTTGTTAGAAAGAAACCTTCTGTATTCCGTTCTAACTCGTTGTCCAGTCACCAACACTTTGCCGAAACGTTGTTTGGTTGGTGTTCTTAGTCCGAGCAACCACCTAACTCACTGTTACACTCTGTTTCCAGCAGGAAATCACTGTCTTCCCTCCCTCGACTCGCGAGAAAGCCACCGATCGAAGCCAAATTGCTGTCCAACAACCACGTTATCCCTGTAACCCATTCCAAAAGCAATCAACTCGGATATTACTTCTCTTACCATTCCACAACCACCTTTTCACACGATCTCGCTTTCTAAACCCCGTCAAGGATCGTTAGGTTGGTACAATATGGTTCAAGAAAAAGCGGTAATTTTTTGTGTGGATATATTAAATTATATATTTTAGTTAGTTTGTTATGAGAGAATTCATGACAGATGTGATATAATAGATATAGTTTTGTGAGTATATACTTAAATCTCATAAGAATTTTTTTGGGGGAATAATGAATGATAAATTATTAATTGTGCGGCTCAAACTCATGACCTTTAAGAAATAACATCTTCAAAGGATATAATTGATAGCAACAAAGGATTTAATACATATTATAGACTCGTAGGAGAGGAAAGAGATAAATCCAGAAAAACGCCAAATAGGCAACACATAGATATGATAACTGATAGAAATAGAAACTAATAACTCAATATAATAACAACAAATAATAAAGGCTAGTAATAGCCATTACATGTCTAATACTTCCCCTCAAGTTGAAGCATAGATGTCAGTCATGTTCAATTTGGATTTGAAGTAATCAAACAATAGCCGAGAAAAGTTCTTTGTGGGATATCTGCTAGTTGACCGCAAGAAGGTACAAAAGAAAAGGAACTCAAATCTTCTGGAATCGAGCTTTTCCTTAATGAACTGTTGGTCAATCTCTACATTCGTGGTGCGATCATGCTGGATCAGATTGTAAGCAATGCTAATATAGACTTTATTATCACAGAACAATTGCAAAGGGACAGAGGCTGGCATACGTAGTTCACGGATCATGATGTGTAACCAGAGAACTTTACAAATGCCCAAGGACATAAACCCAAATTTAGCTTCAACACTACTTCGTGCAACCGCCGACTATTTTTTGCTTTTACATGTGACAATATTTTTCCTCAAATGAGTCGTATACTGAGGTAGTGTGCAGTTATGAATGAACCTGTCTCAATCAACGTCTATATAAACTGCAATAGAACGAGAAGTGTGACATGAGAAAACAAACCTGAGTCCGGTGTACGTTTAAGTAGTGAAGGATTTGGTGGACAGCCTGGAGATGGTGCTCATAGGGATCATGCATAAATGTGGCAAATGTTGGGGTGTGTATGAGTTAGGTAAATAAGTATCTCCACAAGACGTTGCTAGTGAGGCTTGTTCATAGGAACAACATTGGGAACATCAGCTAATTTCTCATTTTGATCTATTGGGACCTCCACTGGTTTGCAAAGGAGAAGATTATTCTTTGACTTTAGGTCAAACACATATTTGCGCTGAGACAACATGTCCCCATATGACCGAGCAACTTCATGCTAAGAAGTACTAGAGAGATCCCAAGTTATTTATTTCAAAAGTAAGTAGCTAGTATGCCTTTTAGAAACTTCAATGCTGATAAATTATCACCTATTATCACCTATTTAACAATTTGGCAACTAGAGGAATGCCGAAAGAAGAGAGTATGATCTGATTGGGCCTGAGAAAATCTAAGAGTCATTATCACCTTTGTGAATTTGTCGAACCAGACCAGTGGGGATTACTTCAGTTCGTAGAGAGACTTTCACAGTCGACACACTTGTCCCTGGGAGAAAGGAGAGTCAAAGCCCGGTGGGAGGGATATGTACACCTCCTCTATGAGATTACTATTTAGGAAAACATTATTGACATCAAGTTGGAGCAAAGGCTAATCCAGATTCACAGCAAGGGATAGTAGGACTCGAATGTTTTTTGATTTAGCAATATGAGCAAATGTCTCCTCATAGCTAACTCCGTAAGTTTGGGAGTAGTCTTTAGGGGTCAAACGTGCCTTGTTGCATTCAAATGATCCATCAGAGTTAAATAAGGTGCTAAAAATCTACTGGCACCTCATTGCTTTCTTACGCAGAGTAAGGTCAACAACATTCCACGTATGATTCGGCTGAAGGACATTCATCTCATCAATTACTTCAACTTTCCAGGAAGGGTAGTGGATGAGAGATTAGGATCCATCAGGGCAGTAGGAACTGCTTTATAGGTTGGTGATAAATTATGGAAAGAGATATTTATCGTGAAGTAAAGAGAGCGCATGATCACGTACCTTAATAGGAGAACTCATCTCCTCATTTGGATTATTAGTTCTGGGGATGTTGTCTGGAGTGGATTTCGGGTCCTATAAGGAAGTGGTAGGCTCCAATGTAGGAGCATCGGGACAAGTGCGTCGAGTATAGACACAGAGTGTGGGAAGAGGAGATGATTGTCAAGTAAGTGGCAAATCCAGATGAAACAAGGCTCTTCAGATATAGTGGATGGAGGAGTTGGGGAAATATTCACAAAAGTCAGATAAGGAACAGTGTCTAAGAAATCTAGCTCCCTATCACTTGAGACAGTGATAGGGAAGTAGGTGACACTTTCAAATGAGACATCGACATTCACATAAAGTTTATTTGTGATATCAAGATATCGATAACTCTTTTGAGTGACAGAGTATCCGAGGAAGACACTTTATTGAACTGAGTTCTAGTTTACTATGACTTGTTGCAATATTCCGAACAAAGGCCGTGCACCAATAATTTTTGGATCTAAAGTGAAGACCCAATTCGTAGGAAACAAGACATCAAGATGGTTAATGGGGTTCTGAAGTTGTGTATTTGTGTGGACTCTATTGATGAGATATATGACAGTAAGCACGATATCATTCTAAAACCATTTTAGGACAATAAACTGAAACATAAAGAAACGAGCAACTTCGAGAAGTTGTCAGTTTTTCTCTCGACTACCCCATTTTGTTGAGTGTTTACACGAGCTATTATAGAGAATGCCATTACTTTTTAAGAATTCTCCCAATAAAGAGTTAAAAAATCCAAGGCCATTATTGGCTCAAAGGACTTGAATTGATGTTTTGAAATGAATCAAAATCAATAATTTAAGTCTTTAAAGGTGACATCAGCTTCAGATTTGTCCTTTTAGATATAGAACTACATCATTCTAATATTGTCATCAATAAAGGAATCACTGTTTATAAGTGTAGTTAGGTGTACGAGAGACTCCCCATAAGTCACTATGAATAAATGAAAAGAAAGGGGAAGGTGTGTAAGAGGGGTGGATAAAGGACATGGTGATGTTCAGCTGACAAATCTCATATTTGAAACTAGCAAGGTTTTTATTAGTAAACATCAACAGATATAATTATTTTAATTATTAAAAGCTGGGATGTCCCAAATGATAATGCAACAACATAATAGGACATTCAGTGGATCGAAAAAACAAGAATCACTAGTGGATTTTCCTCATTCTCCTTGCCTTTTTCTTAGAAGTAGTACAGTTCCAATAATCCTCCCCGAACGACGATCCTGAAAGGCACAAACATTAGGAAAAAAATGAAAAATACAATAAATGTCATGTGTGTCAACTTACTGACAGATAAAACATTACACTTCAGTAGAAGTGCATGTAACACAAACTCTAGAGTTAGACCGGTTGTTACAATAACAAACCCTTTTCCAAAAATGGAGTTACAGGAACCGTCATCGATCTTAACAGTATCTTTCTCGGAGCAAGGATAGTGTGTTGAGAAAGCTTGAAAGCATCCAATCATGTGGTTCGTGGAACCTAAATCAATGATCCATTATCTTAAAGCGGTAAAAGAAGTGAGTGCCATAGGAATAGTGCCTTGACAGACGTGGGAAGTTGACGGGCTGGAAGAGAACAAACTGGATTCCAACTGCTAAATTAAGTGCTCAATATGAATCTTAAGAGAATCGGGTGATTCAAAAATATTCTTAGCGAGAGTCGGTTGTACTATAATGGACTCAAATGTCATAATGAGACCCTTAGCAGATGAATATTTAGTTGAAGGTTTGTAAGCATTTTCCCATTGAGCTTCTAACACTTTTCAATAGTGTGTTTGGGTTTGTGACAGAAGTCACAAATGGAGTGACTGGCCTTAGATGACATGTACGAGTGTTCTTTACTATTAGTGACCAAGGCGGATGGTTTGCTTGAAGTGAAAGTATCGAGCGTGACCAAGTCTTTGGCTCACTTAATGTTGAATCTCTGTGAATCCCGATCAAGAATACAACCACAGACTTCATCAAGGTTTTTGTTAAAGTTCGCCAGAAATTGGATCATACTATCCTTTTCTACATTTTTTGAAAGAATGAAAAATCTGTCGGAGAGTCCCACGTGTAGTCATAATAGATATCGCATTCTATCCATAAGACTACCAAATCATTGTAGTACTGGGTCACTGTCCTTGATCCCTTTTTCTCCTTGCGGATCTTCTTGGAAACCTCATAAAGTTTACTTGAATTTCCTACATTCGAGTAGGTATCTTGAACTGCAGTTCATAGAGCATTGACAAAAGGATGGAACATGTACAAGTGACCAATCGTAGTCTTCATGGAGTTAATCAGCCATGACATAACATTGAAATTCTCCACTTTCCACGTTCATACGTCTGGATAGCTGAATTTTCCGTGTCCCTTGAGGAATAAGGACGCGGCTTGGGATCATTGTAGAAATTAGATCCGTTTAGTTAATGGGTTGTGATTAGGACGTTCATGTGATTTTCCATTCCTTTGGTCTGCAGAGGGATTGAAATTGGTGTTAATCATTCGATGGAGTCAAATACACCATCAGAAGGAGGCTCGGTGGTGTAGGAATCCGCCATGATCACGACGGAGCCGAAGTTGATGATGGATACTTGAGACATTGGAAGGCTTTCATGGAGCTTCAACAGTCGAGGACAGATTAGGCCAGCTGGAGCAGGTTTAACAGCTGGGAGCGGCTCTCAGCAAGTAAGAGGCAAACAGGGCGGCAAACTGGTGAGGCAGCTGGAAGCTTGTCATCGAGTCCAACACAATAGGAATGATTCGAGGTTATGTCGTCTGAGACAAGCACATAAAACTGCGCCAAAAAAAAGGGAGGCATGTTGGGAACCGATGACAAAACTCTTACAGGGAGACCAGTGTAGCGTGCCACAAAAAAAAACGGGAGGCTTGCTGGGAACCGACAGCAGAACTTGTGCAGGGAGAGACCTATAGGTACAACAAAACCAACAAATACTATTGATAGCAACAAATGATATAAATGCATATTACAAGACTCACGGAAAGGGAGAGATGATCTAGAAAGACGCTAATTAGGCAATACATAGATATGGTAACAAATAGAAATAGAAGCTAATAATTCAAAATAATAGCAACAAATAATAAAGACTAATAATAGCCATTAAATTTCTAATAAAAGTTTATAATAGTTATGAAGATGAAAGATGTTTCTAATGACACTTAAATCAAATCAATGCACCTCTTTTAAATGGCCTAGCTTCGATGGATAACACAATTTTTTTGGAGTAAAAGGTTGAAGAGATAAATTTTAGAGTATACAAAATTGACATTTATAAGAAAGATCAAGTAGTTGACGTTATATTTCAGTTGATATATACTGGAAATTATTATTCAATGTATATCCGTGATAGGGCTGGTGTAGCTCTTGTGATAGACAAAGTTAGAGAAAGTAGTCTTAAATGATTTGGTCACATTAAGCGTCGATCATTTGATTATCCGATTAGGAGAGTAGATGTTTTAGATTCGACTTAGGTTAAAAAAGGCAGAGGTATACCTAGGAAGACTTCGACTTATTGTATAAAAAATGATCTTAATTTGTTAGAATTAAATGAAAATATGAAACTAAATAAGATGCAATTGAGAAAAAGGATACATGTAGTCGACCCCACGTAGTGGGATTAAGGTTTTGTTGTTGTTGTTTCTAGAAGATTAAGAGCCTATTTGGGGTAGCGACAACTGTTTGAGGAAGCAACTGTGAAGTTGCTTAAGAAGAAACAACTTTTCAAAAAACAGCGGTGGCTATTACAAATTTATTTTATTTTCAAAAGGTCAGACCGTACATTTCTATCATCACCACACTAACAACTCAAGTTGAAAAAACATCTTTCTATCATAAAAATGTCTAAAAAGCAGTAAGAAAACAGTTCCACAACAAAACTGTGGAACAAAATTGTGGTGACAGTCTGAAAAACAAAGCAGATAGAAAGTTGTCCCAATCAGATCTTAAATAATGTTTAGGATTTAGTTGTTTTAAGTGATTTGAATAAATTATATGAGAATAAAAATTTAAGGAAATTATAACTTCTTGAGGTGTGGTGGACTAGTTAAATTGAAAAAGTGATGTAAATGTGTTATAGTGGGGACTTGAAAAGATACGTTGTATGAAAATTGCTATTAGAGTAACTTTTTTATATGACCTTCTCTATAGAACTGCAAAGATTCAGACAATAGGATTGATAGATGGTAAAATTATTTAGTATTAAAGTAAGAAATTATTCTATTAGAGACCTTGGGAGCACAAACATTAAAAATATAAAAAATTAGCACATACAATAAAGGCCCAGTGATGCATCAATACGCTACATAAATAGAATTATGCTAAAAGAATTTGGAAGAAACATGTGCAGAGAAAACGAAACATGCAAAGTTGTGCAAAAAATGCACAAAATTGATTTGGCATCAGATGTTCCACTCAACAAAATTAATTGGAGATGGTGGATTCTTAATGCTGGCTCCAAATAGTGGAACGGCTGATGGTGGTGATAACTAGCCATTTCCTTATATAATAAATCATATTGGTTAAGGTTTATTTATCAGTTTTGTAGTTCCTTTTTGCTATATCTTTCTTTTATTTCTTGCTGCCAATGTTTGTTAAACTTCTGTACCGAAGTGGCAAATCCATGAGCAAGGACAAATGAATCATCCGTTGCTGTAATTTCTGCAGTTATAAGAATGCATCTAAGCAAAAGCAATCAACTAAACCCTTTTTCCCAGTGCAGATTTTTTTGATTTGGTGTCTTTTGACTACAATGCATTGAGTAATACCGTGCAAACTACTTCGATAATTTGGCTATGGGAGGCAATTTAAGAAAATAATGATATCCTTCTCACCTCAGCTGCCACGAAAGTATTTGTTTTTATTCTGTTGGCAATCAATTTCATCATCTTCCCCTGTTGGCTTTTAATAATTGTGCGATCATTCTGAAACCAAGACAATATGATTTATAAGGCAGAAATATGAGGCGCTTACTGTGCTTTCTTATGTACTTTACATTTTAGGTAACATTTATATGGTATCTACATTATACCTTTTGTATATCTTTAGTATTAATAAAAGAAAACCATATATTATTCTTGCAGTGCTAGACAAATTATTTAACATTTTTTTTAACATTTCTGTAATACATGCACTATGCCTTTTTTGTATCTTAACTTAGTGAACCAAAAAGGATATATTATTTTCGCAGAGCTAGACAAATTGCTGGAAGATGCACCATCTTCGTTCATATTGCAAAATGCAGCGAAGATTACATCCGTTCGTAGGAGAGTTTCTGCTCTAAATTTGGTGTTGAAATCAGTACAGAGGCGTCTGGATAACATTGATCGAATGTTATTTACTAATTTGCCTGAAGGTAATATATGATTCTTTATGACTTCATTTTGTACTCATTATTCAGACGTAAAGATCGTCCCAAGAGTATGTGATGGCCTGTGAATATCTGGATAAGAATTGATGTTAAGCAATTTATTCTTATATTACAATGTTTTACTTTAGGTCTGGACTTGTATAAAAAATGATCTTAATTTATTAGGATTAAATGAAAATATGACTTCAATAAGACAAAATGGAGAAAAAGTATTTATGTAGCCGACCTTCCCTACTTGTTTTATTACAAAGTTTTACTTCCATTAACTGAATGAAAGAAACTTTTAGGTAGCTCCCTACAAACATATTCCATTCCATTAGTTATAGTACATTGCTAGCACCTCCACAGTAGTTAAAATGTTGCTCCTTAGTGCATAGTCATACTTTTAATGTCAACTTGAATTCTATTATTATATTTCTGTAAATAACTGACATATTTGAGCAATGTATTGTTCATATTTATTGAAATGAAAAGCTAAGGGCCCATTTGGCATCACTTTAATTTTTATTCTTTTTTTTCTTAAATCACTTGTTTTTAAAATCACTCTATACACCTAAAAAATATGTTGAGTCTTTTGAAAAAATAACAATCAACCAAATATGTTTTTATTCATATCAAAACATAGACACAATAAAATAAAAATTATAACTGATCCCAAAGGGCATCTAACCTCTCAGTTTTGTTTTTTTTTTCTTTATAGTGTAAATATGATGACATGTATATATGTATATATTTTCACTTTGAGTTATTATGGTTTAGAAATGTAATATCATCATTATGTTTTATATAATATAACTCATACCTATTGTTTGATAAATATTTTTCAGGAAAACGAACGAAGTCATAATTGGTGAATGAAAAGGTTTTGTTTACAATAGATTAGAGGCTGCTAATGTTAGTTATTGGTATAGTTTTGTTAGGTGTATGGAATAATTTAGACACCTTACCATTAAATGTTTATTATATGTCACGTGGTATCTCAATATGTATGTAAACAATTTCATGATGACTATATATATATATTGTGATATTGTAACTCAGGTTGAAAGAAAAATAGTTGACATCATTCTTTTGTGATATTGTAAGTTGCTTGGAAGAAAGATCGTTGTTCTTTAGTTATTTTCTTGTAGATGTTATTATAAGAATTAAACTTCTATTTGATTGTCTATTCCAATGTTGCTTTACCTTCCCACACCAAAATATGATAGCCACCATTATCATAATTGACATCATTCTTATAATTGCGACTGTTGGCATAATTATTGCTGTTATTATTGTTGTTTATCTCATTTTTGAATGAGGCCTATCTTCCCTAGAAGTCTAGGATCAAGGAAGTCTAGGATCTAGTCTTATGATGTTCATAATGGCTTTCTTAAATTACTAGTGATCTTAAATTACTAGTGAAGGAACTAACATTAATATAAAACTTCAGACAAATCTTCACTCCTTAGAGTTTTATACATTGGGTCTCAATTCCTTAACCTTTTGATTGAGAGAATTACGGTTTAGACGTTAAAGTTGAGTTCTCAAAAGGTGGAAATGTCCCAAGTTACCTTTTGACAAAGGCTTGGGTTTCCCGTTTTGGTGGCCCACATTGCACCCCTAACACCTGGTGACCTTCCTTTGGTTTGGAAAGAAGTTCATTGGGTATGAGGCTAACTTTAGATCAAGGTAAGGTTTACCTTCTGATGGGTCCATTAAAATTGAACTCTTAAAATCATCAAAATTTAAAAAAAAAAAAGATCATCAAAATTAAATCATCAAAAAGAAATAAAATAATTAAAATTAATCCAAAAAAATTATAATCATAAGATTTGAAATTTAGAATTTATTAAAATTCTCAAAAATCACCAACTAAAAATTAGAACGTAAAGCTAAATGCCCTGAAATCAAAGTTAAAATCTAACCTTCATTAAACATCCAAAGATCAATTTCAAATATAATCAAAACTAAATCCATCTAAAACCAAATAAACTAAAATAAGAAAATTTTGACATAAAGAAATTAAATCATCAATTAAGCCAATTGGCATAAGAAGACTTAAAATCAATACCACCACAATTCATCATTTATAACAAACCAAAATCAAAGCCCTAATTAAAATTAGATACCTTAAACCCTAACAAATTAAACTCATCAAAATTAATCAAAATTAAATCAACCTAAATTAAAAATGGACTAAAATTCATAAATAATTAAATCAATTGAAATAGGTCAAGTTGATATAAGAAGTTAAAATCACCAATTAATAAATCATGAAATTTAGAATTAACAGTCATAAAAAAAATAAAAAATCGAAATCTTTGTTAAATGAAAAGCTTAAGGCCCAAAAGCCAATGACTAAAACTCCATTATCCTAGAATCAAGTCAGCTTCGTCTGGATAAGTTGAAAAATCCAATTTTATTGAATTAATTAAATCATAAAATTAAAATAGAATTTAAAAATTTATAACTAAATAAATATAGACTAGAAAAATATGAAATAAATACCCAAATGCTCAATAAACAGCGGGAATAAAGGAAAAACAATTAAGTCAATTGACCTTTGATAATTTTTAAAATTAAATAAAATCCTTAATGAGTAATGAAATAAAAAATTTTAAATTTAAATGTAAAATTAATGAAATTTGGAGGACTTGTGCCCTCTATCCATGGGAATGTCTTCTGATTTTTTCAAGGATAGAGGCTATCTCTAATTATGAAAACCCTAATTTTAAATGAAAATAGTAATGAATTAAACAATAAATTTAAAAAATAAAATAAAACTCCGGAAAATATAAACACAATTGGAAATTAAAAATAAAAATAAAACCACTGAATTTGTTAATTAAAATAGTAATTCTAACCTTTTGAAATTAAAAATCACATAAAACCCATAAAAGGTAGATTTGTAAGCTTGAAAATTAGCCACATAGCCATTTTGCCTCAAAATTTAATCAAAATAGAATGAATTGCCGTAGAAATCCTAATAATACGGCTTCTAAATCTAAGAACACAATTAATTAAGGAAAATTAACAAATTAAATGGTAAGATTGCATAAGAAAATGATAATTGCATAATTACCAAAAAATTATGAAAATTGCACTTGAGAAGAACTTAACTAATATTAATTTAAAATAATTAGAAGGTTAAAGTCTTAATTCACCTCTTAAAACATTCAAGGAAGATTTGCAGACTCAGTACAACAAAATCTAACTTAAGATTGAGAGAATTCAGAGAATTACAAATGTACACTCAAGGGTAACATTTAAAAAAAATATATTAATAAAAAAAATTCTCTAACACATAAAACATAAATGAAACTCATTTATAAAATTTAATAAACTTTAATATCTTAAATATGTTTAAGAGCAATTAATCAACCCATCATATTAATACTCATTAAAATATGAATGATTTAGGGGGATTACAATTATACTCCTAAGGAAACTTTAAAAATAAAGAACATTCAAGTAGAAATCCATTAATGATGTAGCTGAAATTGATAATTGAAGGTTGTACTTGTGACGCTCCTTAAAATTACCTATTTTTTATGTGTATTTCATGCTTATTTTTAATGGTATTGCCTTTTAATGATAGATATTTTGTGTGTTTTTGATTTTAGGTGCAGGTATGAATTTTAAGAGAGAAAGGAGCAAAAATGGGTCAATTGAAGCAAAAAAACAAAAAAAGGTAACTTGGTGCCTAGGCGTCAGGGAGACTCAGTGGTTGGCGTCTATGCGCCAGAAACAATTTTGCCAAAATTCAATGAATTTGGATGAATTTCAAAAAGGTGCCTTAAGTGACCCTTGGTTATTTTCAAAGCTCTATATATAAAAGACATTTCTACACATCCAGGGGGGAGAAGAAGAGAAAAACATTATTTTTTTAGTAGTTTAGGCCACTATAGGGGTGGGCGGCCACTATAGTGGGAATTTGGTGATTGTAGAGTCTTATGTGTGCCTTGTGGAGTCAAGTTTTATCAGAAAACTTCAGAGGGTTGTTTGGGGAGAAGTTTGAGATAAGTATTTGTAGTTTTGTTTAAGATTTGTCTTATGAACTTGGTTTATATATATATAATGTTTTGTTTTGTTATCCCCAAGATTTATGAGTATTTTTCTTTTCTTTCTCCTTGCAATAAGAAATAATGATGTGTGAAATTAGAATGTTTTGAAGATTTATTTTATTCAAACAATTTGTGATGATATTTTCATCGTTTCTTCATCTACTTTGCAAATTCACCATTTGTGATTTTAAGGCCCGTTGCGAAACATAATGACCCAGGAGGGCTATGATTTGACCAACTAGTGAGTACCACACTAAACATTGGAGGAAGGGGGTGCCAAATCCAAGGTAGAGTGCAAATGAATAGGGAGATAAGTTCTGATGGACGTAGAAGTACTGCTTTTAGGGTGACAGGCTAGATCATTTACCAATTTGGTCTAAAGTTGGAACTAAGGATCCCTGGTTAGTCCTATAGAGAGGACACAATAGGTAATCTAGAAGTGAGAGATTATAATCTACTCAGCATAACCACATAAGCTGGAACTAACTTTAAATTAGCAAATATTTTTTATGCTTGGAAGGGATAAGAAATATGTATGCTCCTATTTGTACCAAACTTCAAGCCACTGGCATATGCAACTGATTCCCACCATTTCTAAGCCTTCACCACCATCCTATAACCCTAATTTCATTCACCAAAACTAGGGCCTTCCTGGACCTCACCACCAAACTTCTAAAAAATCAAAATTAATCATCTGAAAAGCTCCACAGAGGTCCAAAACCTTCTTCCCGATCAAATCCCCTCTGTCCCGTTGTTTCTAACCAAACCCAATGCAAAACCAAGCCACCTTGTGGTTCAGGACATGCTTAGACCCAATTTTATTACAAATTGAAGCTTGGAGGAGATGCGTGCATCCAAGGCGATCATCTATGTCGACCCTAATCGAGGCCTCACCTCGTATGAGCAAATACCCCTAAATTGCTCATAGATTTTGTATTTTGTGAAAGAAATGGTGAATCTAGTGAGCATTAGCCATATAAATATAATCCCTAAGGTTAGATCTAGCTTTAGGAGCAATCACAGTGAGGTTTAGTGCACTTTTGCATGAGATCTTAACCCTAAAAGAAGCAAGGTGGGCGAGCTCTGATACGTAGAAGATAATGATTGAGTGTCGTACGATCCATTCTATTTGAAACAGACGACGCCTCTCGAGCAATAAGATAGAGATCAGGTTAGCAGATCAGTGCCAGCGTGACAACTTATGGCAACGGAGCAAATAGCGGAGCACCGCATGGACTATTGACGACTCCTAGAATCAAGTCAGCGTCGTCTGAATAAGTTGAAAAATCCAATTTTTTTGAATTAATTAAATCCTAAAATTAAAATTNTTTTAAAAGAATTTTACTTTGCTTACTTTATTTGTTTATGCAAAATATTGGATCTGAAAGTTTAGTACCTTATGATTCAGAGCTAGAATGTACTATTAGAAAAATTCAAAAATAATAAAGAGAAATGAAAAATTTAAAAGAAATGACAAATAACTTAGAAAATTAAATAAATGAGAATCGACAAAGACCTTTAAAAGATTATGCGAATCCGAAAACAGAAGAACTTCACTTGACTATTTAAAATCCTGATGTTGCTGCTAATTCATTTGAGCTTAAATTTCCTATTATTCAAATAGTACAAAATAATCAGTTTGGAGGATCACCTACTGAAGATCCTAACTTACATCTTGCTAGTTTTCTTGAGATTTGTGCTACATTTAAATATGACGGAGTGTCTAATGATGCTGTTAGGCTTAGACTTTTTCCTTCTACATTAAGGGATAAAGCCAAAGCTTGGTTAAATTCATTAGCACCTGGATCTCTTAGAACTTGGGGAGAACAAAAAAATTCTTGGCTAAATATTTTCCACCCTCGAAAACTGCTAAGCTTAGAAATGATATTATATCTTTTTGTTAGTTTGAAGTGGAATCGATATATAAAGCTTGGGAAAGATTTAAAAATCTTCTTAGAAAATATCCACACCATGCTTTGCCAGATTGATTAATAATTCAAACATTTTACAATGGATTAGTACATTGACTAAGATCTATTATAGATGTTGTTGCGGGTGGATCATTAATGTCAAAACCTTTTGATGAAGTATATTCTTTAATTGAAGAAATGGCTACTAATACTTTTTAATGGCCCTCTGAAAGGTCCTAAGAGGCTAGCCAGTATTCATGATTCTAATGCAATGTCTATTTTGACATCTCAAATTGCTGCTATTTCTAAAAAGATTGATCAAATAGGAGTTAACTATTCTTAAATATCCCCAGTATTAGAGGAAAATTCACTAGAACAAATTATTGATACTCAACCATCTTATGCAACTTTAAACGCTATAAATAATCAAAATAACAATCCCTATTCTAATTATTTTAACACTGGATGGAAAAATTACCCTAATTTTAGTTGGAATAATTATAACAATCCCGTGAATCCGTATGGAAATCTAAACAATCAAGGAAATCCTAATTTTCAGCCTTATTATCCACCAAGATTTAACTCCAATACTAACCCACAAGTTAAGGAAAAGAAGTTGACGATGAAAGAAATGATGTTGAATATGGGAAATTAAATACAAAATTAAGGGGCTGCTATTAGAAATATTGAAAATCAATTAGGACATATTGCTACTGTACTTAATAACAAAACTTCTGGAATTCTTCCGAGTAATGTGGAAGTTAATCCAAAAGATTAAAATAAAGAGCAAATTAAAGTTATTCAATTACGAAGTGGAAAAGAAGTTGAAACAAGGATCTAAAGAGAAACTGAAGTTCATGAAGAGAAGGAAGAAATGGAAAATGAACAACATGAAAATGAACAAACACATGTTCCATTAGAAAAACCATTACCTCCGTTTCCTCAAAGACTGAAGCAGAAAAATAAAGATAAACAATTTACAAAAATTTTGGAAATGCTTAAAAAATTAATGATAAATATTCTATTTGTTGAAGCTTTGGAGCAAATGCCAAGTTATGTGAAATTTATGAAGGATGTACTAAATATGAAAAGACAATTTATAGATCATGAGACTGTTGCACTCAGTGAAGAGTGCAGTGCTATTATTTAGAAAAAACTTCCTGAAAAATTAAAAGATCCTCGTAGTTTTACTATACCTTGTGCAATTAGTGAAAAGTTTTATGGAAAAGCTTTATGTGATTTAAGAGTGAGTATCAATCTTATGCCCTTATTGATCTTTAAATATTTAGATTTGGGAGAAATTTCCCTTACTACTATAACTCTTCAGTTAGCTGATCGATCAATAATTTATCCAAAAGGAGTTATAGAGGATGTACTAGTAAAAGTGGTTAAATTTATTTTCCCTATAGACTTTATAGTATTGGATATGAAGGAAGATAAAGAGATTCTTATTATTTTAGGGAGACAATTTCTTGCAATAGGAAGAGCTGTAATAGATGTGCAAAAAGGAGAATCAATAATGAGAGTTAATGATCAAGAAGTAAAATTTAATATAGCAAAAGCTATGAACTTTCCTGCAATAGAAAAGATAATGAATGTTTCAGGATGGAAGTAGCTGATTATCTAAGTAATGAACAGTTTAAAAATAAGTGTGAAGATAAATTAAAGCAAGGAAAAATTTTTGAGAAAGAAGATGAAATAAAAGGAGAAGACTTGGATTATATTCATGGCAAATTTGAAACATTAGACTTGTTGGAAAACGATAGTAAAAATCTTATTCCTTCAAGTGTTAAACCACCTGAACTTGAATTAAGGATATTACCTACCCATTTAAAGTATGTATTTTTAGGAGAGTCATCTACATTTCTTATTATTATATCTTCTTAGTTAACTGAAATCAGGAAGAAAAGTTAATAGAGATGTTGGAAAAGATATAAAAAGGCTTTTGGATGGACTTTAGCAAATATTAAAGGAATTAGTCCTTCAATTTGTATGCACAAAATTACAGATATTAAAGGAATTAGTCCTTCAATTTGTATGCACAGAATTTTATTAGATGAACAATATGAACCTAAAGCTGATCCTCAGAGAAGATTAAACCTATAATGAAAGAAGTTGTTAAAAAAGAGATTTTAAAATGGTTAGATGCTGGAATTATATATCCTATTTCAGATAGTGCTTGGGTAAGCCCAATTCACAATGTTCTGAAGAAAGGAGGAGTGAATGTTGAAGAAAATGAGAAAAATGAATTAGTACCAATAAGACAAGTTACTGGTTAGAAAATTTGTATTGACTATAGAAAATTAAATATTACCACCCGAAAAGATCACTTTCCTTTAGCCTTTCTAGACCAAATGTTGGATAGATTGGCTGGGAATAAATATTATTACTTTTTAGATTGATGTACCAGTTATCATCAAATTCCAATTTCTTCGGAGGATCAAGAGAAAACAACATTTACAAGCCCATACGAAATATTTGCTTTTCGTAGAATGCCTTTTGGACTATGCAATGTACATGCAACATTTTAAATTTTAGCAATTTTATAGAACATGGAATGGAAGTGTTTATGTATGATTTTTTTGTATTTGCGACTTTGTTTGAGGCATGTCTTAATAATTTAGAAAAAATTCTGGAAGTATGTTAAAATGTCAACCTAGTATTAATTGGGAAAAATGATAATTTGTGGTTGCAGGAGGTATTGTGCTTGGGCATAAAATTTCTGAAAAAGGCATTGAGGTAGATCCTGCAAAAATCCAAGTTATAGAAAAATTACCACTACCTATTAATGTTAAAGGGGTGAGAAGTTTTCTAGAACATACTAGTTTTTACAGGCGCTACATAAATTTTTTTTTTAAAAAAAACTAAGCCGTTATGCCAACTTTTAGAAAAAGATAAGAAATTTGATTTTGATGAGGAATGCAAAAAAGCATTTCAATTATTAAAGAAAAAAATTATTACTGCACCTATAATAGTACCACATAACTGGGAAAAACCATTTGAAATAATGTGCGATGCTAGTGATTATGCTATTGGGGCTATATTAGAACAAAGACACGACAAAGTTTTTAAAGTTATATATTATGCTGGTAAGACTCGAAATGATGCTCAACTTAATTATATTACTACTGAAAGAGAGTTATTTGCTATGTTTTTATGCCTTTGATAAATTTAGACCTTATTTAATTGGAACTAAATGTATAGTGCATACAGATCATTCTATTATTAAATACTTGATGCAAAAGAAGGATGCTAAAATAAGATTAAATAGATAGATACTTCTATTGCAAGAGTTTGATTTTAATGTGATTGATAGAAAGAGAAATGATAACCAATTAGCTGATCATTTGTCTAGGATATAAATATAAATATTAACTAATTTTGCAAATGAAATTTTACAAAATTTCCCTTGATGAAAAGTTATATAGTATTGATGAAATGAATGTATCGTGGTATGCTGATATAGTAAATTATATTGTAAGTGATATTTTACCACCTGATATGAAAAATCCACAATTAAAGAAATTTATGTATGATTCAAAAGCCTATTTTTGGGAAGACCCATATTTTTATAAACAATGTAAAGATGTAATTATTAGAAGAAGTGTGCCTTATGAAAAAACTCAACTGATAATTGAAAGATGTCGTGATTCTGAATTTGGAGAACATTTTGGAATAAATATAACTGCATATAAGATTTTACAAGCTGGATTTTATTTGCCTACTATTTTTAAAGATGTTAATGAATATATTAAAATGTGCGATAAATATCAACGAGTATGAAATATTTCTAGAAAAAATGAAATGTCTATAAATTACACATTAGAAGTTGAAAAAATTTTTATGTTAGGGATTAGATTTTATGGGACCATTTATGCCTTCATTTGAAAATTTATATATATTACTTGTTGTTGATTAAATGTCCAAATGGATTGAAGCTATTGCCCATTTATGCCTTCATTTGGAAACTTATATATATTACTTGTTGTTGATTATATGTCCAAATGAATTGAAGCTATTATTGTACCCATATGTGATGCTGAGAGTGTTTCCTAAATTTTTAATTAAAAATATTTTTACAAGATATGGAATGCCGAGAGTAATTATTATTGATGGAAGATCTCATTTTAGGAATAAGAGAACCGAAAAATTAATTAAGGAATATGATATTAGACATAGATTCTCTACTGCTTATCATCCTCAAACTAGCGGTCTAGCAGAGATATCAAATTGTGAAATTAAACATATTTTAGAAAAAACTGTAAATCCTTATAAATTGGATTGGTCTGCTAGACTAGATACTGCATTATGGGCATATCGAACTATTTATAAGACTCCTATAGGAATGTCCCATAAAAACTAATATTTAGGAAAACATGTCACTTACCAGTAAAATAAGAGCATAAAACATTTTTGGCTATTAATGAATTTAATTTTAATCTAAAAGATGCTGGTGAGAAAAGATTATTGCAACTCAATGAAATTGAGGAAATAAGAAATGAAGCATATGATAATGCAAAAATCTATATAGAAAAAATGAAAATATGACATAATTAGAAGATTATTAAAAAAAAATTTGAACCTGGGCAAGAAGTTCTATTATATAATACAAGATTGAGATTATTTCTAGGAAAACTGAAATCTAAATGGTTAGGACCATTTAAAGTGATTAAAGTCTATCATTATGGAACTGTTATTATTAAAAATCCTAACACTAGGAAGGTATTTAAAGTTAATGGACATTGTCTAAAACATTCTTATGAAGGGCACATACCTCAATTTAAAGAAATTTTAATGTTAAGCCAACCCAACTAAACAAATGGAGTGTCGGGCTGATGACGTTAAACCAAGCGCTTTGTGGGAGGCAACCCATACATATATGTCTATGTATTACTATTTTGTTTGATAAGTGTCTTATATATTAGTAGATAATAATCCTACACAATTACATTTATTATAAATTAAGTCAAATATTGGTATTGGAGAAAAAGTTGGAATTAAATTGAATGAAAAATGAAAGTCGCAAAATTTTGGCCATCGACACCGACAGTGCCAGAATGGGCGTCGACAATGCCGAATAAAGGAGACCTTAGCACTGGCAGTGCCAATCAAGAGTGCTGACAGCACTGAGAGCAGTTTAACGGTTCAGACAACTTTTGGTGGACTTTGGCGAAATTTTGCCCTATAATAACAACCGGGAGGTGTTTTTAAAGTTCTAAAAACTTCCTAGGACGCATAGAAACTTTCTATTTTTGGATTCCATGGCTTCCAATTCTAGAAATACTTCAAGGTATGTAGTTTTCAATAGAAGAAAGTTTATTAGTTTCAATGCGTAGAGATTATACGATAAGGTTATTACGAAGAAGAGATCGACCAAGGAGAGAGGATTTGTTAATCATGGATTGATTAATCCAAGTGCTTCGATTAATAAGATCATTTTGCAAAGGCGATGGGAAGTTCTGTGTTACACTACGGCTGCAGTTGTTGCGCTTGTAGTGAAGGAGTTCTATGAAAATCTTCATGGAATTACCCAAGGAGTTGTCTTCGTACAAGGTAAGGCTGTACCATTTACTCTTGCTATGATTAATGAATTGTATATTATAGAAAATGTTACAATCTGTCATTATACAAATTTCATTCTTACACGAGATTCGATGAAAGATGTTTATAATTTTATGACGGATGTAAGTGATATGTGGAAAGTACAAGATGAATGATATATTAGTTTTCCTACTTCATCACTTAATCCAATTTCAAAGTAGTGGCATTTCTTTATTTGTGCAAAATTACTCCCTACTATGAAGATTAGTAGAGTCACCAAGGAAAGTGCTATTTTAAACTACTGTATTCAAATGGAAAAACCTATTGATATAGGATCAATCATATTTAAATATGTTATGGGAATCATTATGAATGGGCCAATTTATGGACTTGGGCATTCTTCTACAATTTTTCTAATTTGCAGTCAATCCTAAGTGCCATATGAAAGTTGGGAAACGTTTTACTACCATTGGAGCCCATGATCCCTGTTAATGATCAGTATCTTGATAATGGAAATGAAGCACTAAATGCTATTATAGATCATTCTTCACATGCTTCAACTCCATTAATACCACCAATAGTAGGAAGTTCACTTGCTTTGGAGAAGAAATTGAAGAAAATTGAAAGGGAACTTCAGAGTATTATAAATAAAGTGGGAGATCTTAAGTACCTTTTTGATCACCTTAATTGGATAATGAAAGAAAATTTTGATCATACTGGAACTTTTGAAGCAGGATTAGTTTGGATGTTTAAAAAAATGGGTGGATCGAAGAAAATTTGATAGATCAATTCCCGTACCGATCCTTATACAATCTATATGTTCATTACCAATTCATGGGAGATATTAAAGGAGGTGAAAGCACTGAAGATGAAGCAGAATGAGTGAAGACTTTGGATTCTCTACTCGCTTAAGAATATTTATGTATTTGATGTAATTGTATGGATTTGATTTGATTTGGTTGGTTTGTTTTTGCTTTAGAATTCTGAACTTTGATTATGTGTATAGTTTTAAGTCAGCGTTTAGTGTTGTGGCTTGATTTCAACGCTGATTTATAATTAGTTTGCTTAATAGGTGTGAATGTGTGATTTGTGAAATGTGTTTGTAATAAGTGGATTTTCATATATAAAAGTTAATTTATTATTATTTGTGAAAATAATTGTTTATGAATTTTTATTTGTGAATTATTGTTAGATAAAATTTGTGTTTAAAAATACTAAAAAAATTTGGAGTAAATTAAAAGGAAATTAAAAATTTGAAAAAAATCAAAATAGTGAATTTTGGGCTTTCAGCGCCAGCGCCCAACGCTGGCATGAGCGTCGATGGCGCCTTCAACTTGAGAGCAGTAATAACCCTTTAGTTCACAATTTGCACCGCAAAACCTCCATTTTTACCGCTAAAGTCACCTTCAACCTTCAATTTTCACACATAGGGCTTGATTTTGGGTTGATTTGAGGTGATTTAGAAGCAAAGGAACTTCAGATTTCATTTTCTCTAGGTAAGATCTACACTTTAAAGTAAAAATTTTTAATTTTCACAAAAGATTTTTCTCACATTGCCTAGATCTGAAAGTTTTTTTTAGAGATTTTGAGAAAATGCTTTGGTAAAAAATTTTTACTTAGTGGATTTAAGTTAAAAGTGCTTTACATTTTAATTTTTGGAATTTTGGAATTTATTCGGATTTTTATAAAAATTTTGTAAATTTTTTATGACACCTAGATTGAGCAAAAGAAAAATAGAATATGAAGAGCAAAAGTTTGTTAGCTTTAGAGCTAGTGCTCGATTTCAAAATCTTTGAGAAAATAAGAAAGTGATTTTGGATCGAGGTTTCAAAAATCTAGGAGGAGAAGTTGAACGATTGATTATTGCTCGATAGTGAGAAAACTTCTGCTATTTTACTGCCGATGCAATAGCTGGGATAGTTATGGAATTTTATGCCAACTTTCAAAGGCTTCTGATGATTTAATTTTTGTTCGAGGAAAAGGGGTGGAGTTTACTCCAAGAAAAATAAATGATTTTTATCAGTTAGAAGATAATTATAGATGCCAATATCATTCATTCTCTGCCACAAATGAGGCCTTATATAAGGTTATTTCTTTTCTGACTGGTGAGAAAGGGGATTGGAAAGTAAAGAATGACGTTAAAGTCAACTTTTCCCTTTCTATGTTAAATGTAGTATCTAAGGTCTGACTTTATTTTATTTTTAATAGGATGATTCCTACAAACCATCATTGTGAAGTGACCAAGGATAAAGCCATCTTGAACTATTTGTATTCAGCAAGTGATGGATATAAATGTAGGCTCTATCATTTATATGAACACTCGATCTATTGCTTTGGGAGAGACCACTAGTAGATTGACACACTTTGCTCTCATTTATACACTTTGTGAGCTTGCAGGAGTTGATTTTAGACCTGATGAGGAGAGGATTGAGCCTCAGAGACCAATTGGGCTTGCAAACATTAAGACTTATGAGTCCCATGTTGATTGGAGATCTGAAATTAAGGTCAGGGATATTCCTTCTACTTCTAGGACCCTCCCCTACTTTTAGTGAGCCTACTTCAAGTGAACCTAGTAACATGGTGTTATTGGACCAGATGATGATTCAACAGGAAGATATTTTGAGGGTGGATCATAGGATGCAGAACATGGAAGCCAGAAATGCTCATACAGATGATCTGATTTGCCAAAAGTTTGAGTAGGATGCTGCTTATGATGATGCTTTAGTGAAATATCGGAGGGGTAATCATACAGTTCAGTTCCCTATTCACCCTTTTTATACTCCATATTAGCAGCAGAAGTTAGATGTTAATGATGAAGAAGGTGATGACTGGTGATTTTTTTGTTTGTTTATTTGTTTGTGTTTNTGACTGGTGATTATTTTGTTTGTTTATTTGTTTGTGTTTTACTTTGTGATTGTATTATTTGTTTTGTGATATTGTTGAGACTCTGTTGTTATGTTGTAATGTGTAAGACAATTTTCATTTTTAGAATTTAGTTTAGTTCTGTTGTTAGTTTCAGATTTTTATTATATGTATTGTAATTAACTCTTTCTCAGCAAATTTTCTATATATTATATANCTGTTGTTATGTTGTAATGTGTAAGACAATTTTCATTTTTAGAATTTAGTTTAGTTCTGTTGTTAGTTTCAGCTTTTTATTATATGTATTATAATTAACTCTTTCTCAGCAAATTTTCTATATATTATATGCAATTTAATGTTTTAAGCCTTTTAGTTTTTCATATTAGCACTTGCAGTATTTCAAAATTTATTTGTAAAAATCAGAATATTCAACAGGAATAAAATCTCTTTATGTATTTAATGCTTTCTTTAACCCTTTAATTTTTAAAGTTCTTCATGTAAATCTTTAAAAAAAAAATTAGGTTTGGGGGAGAAAAATTGNGGAATAAAATCTCTTTATGTATTTAATGCTTTCTTTAACCCTTTAATTTTTAAAGTTCTTCATGTAAATCTTAAAAAAAAAAAAAGGTTTGGGGGGAGAAAAATTGTTTTAAAAAAAAGAAAAGAGAGAACTTAATTTTCTTTGTCCTCACTTAACTATATTTTAAAAAAATTTAAATTTAACATGATTTTTGGTATTAGGGGTTAACTTTGGATAACTATATATATGTTTCTAAATATATAGTAAATTTAAGTAAAAAAATTTCAATAATAAAGGTTAATTCTGGAGACTAAGATATTTGGTAAAAGAGAATATGACTATGTTTTCCTATTTTAAGTAAAGGAATTTGTATTTTTGAAGTATTAAAAATCGTAAAAGATTCATGTAAAAAGAAAAGAATTAAATTTTATGTTATTTTTAAGTTAATATAAATTTTTTCAGGTCAAGAAATGTAAAATGTTTTTAACTTTAAGAAGAGGATAGTGAAGTTCAAAATCATTAAAGGCTATCCAAATATAGTAATTCTCACATACATAAAAAAAAGAAGAAAGAAAAAAAAAAGGATTAAAAATGATCCTGAAAAGTAAAAAAAAAGAAAAAAGATGTGGGGAGAAGCTGGAGGAGATGCCTAATTAAAAATTGGCTTCACTTGAATCAACTTAAGGAAAAAGACTTGAACATATTTTTGATCCCTGGATACTGCTAATATGCACAGTACAACAATAATTTAGATTATATTTCACTTATATTTCCTTAATTTGCAACAAAACCAAAAACTTGACCCTGAAGAAAAATAAAAATTTAACTTTTAATTTATATATATTGGGATACTATTGACCGCGACTTTATATATGCTTAAAAATATAAGTATTTAATAATGCTCCTTAATAACAGTTATAGATTCAATAAATATGGACGAAATAAATATTCAATAATTGTAAAGTCACACTTATCAACACAAGTATACATACTGCTTAAGTAATATAGGGCTCTAATGGAGTCCTAGATATCGATCCCACAGAGAGTAAGTTTAGAACTACAAACTAAGATTTTAGAAAAGCAATACTTTAATCACAACAATAAAGTTTAATTGCTTATCTGTCACTAATAGGAAATTGAAATAATTACGTAATTTGAATAACTATTAAATAATTAATGATACTAATGAAGGTTTAAATATGATATTCAATATATAAGAAAGCATCATTCTCCTTGCCAAAAAATTATAGTGAATGGATAAAGTGAATCAGTTTAAATTGTATTGTGCCAAATAGGAGCATACCTATTCTTTACCCTTTGATCNATCGAAGTGAAAAGATCATCACAATTTCTTAAACATTTTCATGGCTTCACCAATTAAAATCTCCATTTCACTAATCTCGAGACAAGGAGAAAGACAGAGAAAACTACTCAGATCTCCTGGGGAAAACACAACAAAACTCGGAATTCATATATAAAATCAAATTCATATAAACTACAACAAGTAAATAACTTATCTCTAATTTCTACCCAGGAAAACTCCTCGAAGTTCCTCTGAATCTCTTCCTTTCTTTACAACACACAAAATTCCTCTTCGAAGCAGCAAGGAGGAAAAAATCTCTCACTTTTCCTCCACTCTAACAATCTCTCGAAGAATTCCTCACAATCTTACACACTATTGGAATCTTTCTAACATCCAGGACCTCTCTAATTTTTTACCAAATAAGTCTCTTAAAGTTGTGGATGAGCTTTCTCAAGAGTTGCGTAAGCATCCCTTCAAAATTTGGCCTTATCCGAAGCCTGATTGGGCATAACCGCCATGCTCGCCGTCGGGGCCTCGAGGGAGCCGTCGGCGGACCTTCTTAATGAATTAATTCTGGAGTCTCGGGAAAATCTCGCCATCGGCGGGGTCGATGGCGCCGTTGGCGCCCTAGTTCAATTCTTCACATTGTGGTCCTTTTCGCTCCAAATTCACTTCTTTTTGCATCTTTTTGCTCCAATGACCATAATTCATCATTCCTGCAACAAAACATCAAAAATTCATTTCTTTAAAGTGCAATATCATCAAAATTAGTATAAAATTGGTATGAAAATGTCAACATATTTTCCTCTGGTCAACTACACAAGTATACATATCGTTACCAAGTAATATAATACTTTTTGATTAAGACATGAATATCGAACCCACAGGGGGAATACGCAATATGCACTATTGAACAACAAACTTTTTTTTTAATAAAAAGATAATTATCTAAAAAAAAATTATTTTTGCAGTAATAAAAATTTAAATTATTTTGGTATTTTCAATATTTTGATAGAACAATAACAATTTAAAAAGATAACTAGAGTTTTTGTAGTAGAAAAACACTAAATATGAAAATATCTTTCTTCTTGTTATGGNGAAAAGCACTTGATATGAAAATATCTTCTCCTTATCATGAGTCAGTAATAAGTATAGGAATTATGTTGTCGAAGTATGCAAATTATGTTGTTCTAAATAGAAGCAATAACAATCTTTACCCTTACTAGAGATGCTATAAGAACATTGGCTAATTTAAAGTTTGAATAATTCTGAAGACCGGCTAGGCAGGGAAGATACTAGCTCTCACTCTAGAGTTCCCTTGATTCCCTCCACCTGGGGGTGAACATTTTTGTATCAGAACCTAAAACAATAAATCAAGTTAGCTTTAACCTGTCACTTTAAAGTTACTCTACACCCTTCAATGAATATTTCCCTATTTTTTTGCACTCAATCATATGAACTACATTCTCATTCATACAACCTCATGTGATTCTTTCCAATGGTTGACTGAGACAATACCACTCAATTCTTATATGTTCTCACAATAAATTTTAACATCTGGATTAGCCAAATCAAGAAGTAAATGAAGTGCGTGGATTTAAACATCACAACTTCTTCCATCATTGAAGTTAATACATTCCACAACTTCCGTCCAAAACTTAATTACTTATCATTTTAAGAAGAAAGATAAAAAAAAATTACTCAGAATCCATGGAGAAAACAAAACCACACTTTAGTTTAAAAGAAGAAATTATTGTCAAACAAACAACAAGTCTCAATTAAAACCAAAAGTAGTCTCAAAATAGAAAGATAAAAACTTAGCTCAAGTCCTTCACCAAACCCTTGAAGTTCCTTTGATATTCTTATCTTTATAATCACTCAAAATAAAATAACAAAAAGGATAAAATAAAAGTAAAAGTGGTGCTTGAAAATCTCTCCAAACTAACTCCCCAAATGAGAATTTTCAAAACATTCCAATACTTTCAGGAACTCTTTCTAAGTCCCAATCTTCTTTCTTTTATAATTTTCCAAAAGGTACCTTGGTTTCTCTTCAAAATATGTCTAGATTCGATATATTTCCTTAAGAGATGGATCCTTTCATGGTAATTTTTGTCCATGGTGGTTATAACCACCTATTAAGCCAATGGGTGCCTCAAAAACCTCTTCAAAATTCATAGAAACCAAATTTAATCACCCAATAACTGCCACTGGCGCTTAAGTGCGGGGCCTCTGGTACTTAGAAGTAGCCTTCTCTGTTTAACCGGCGCTTAAGCGCCGGATCTGGAGCTTAGGCACCAAAACTCTTTTGCACATCTTTAACCTTTTTGCACCAAATTTGATCCTTTTTCACTCCTTTAAGCATTTTTCACTTTTTTTACCCGTAACTGCAAGAGAAATACAAAAATACCTTCCATTTAAGCGCAATATCTCAAAAATAGGTACGAAAATGTGTCTAAAAATACTATATATTTTAGGTGTATCAAAATCACCCAAACTTAAAATGTTAATTGTCCTCAAGTGACACTTTAATCTTTAAAAACTAAATATGTATGATATGTATATGAGTGTCTTTAGGAGTTACTAAAATTTTGATTTAGAAATATAACAGTCTAATTTAGAAAGAATATTCAGTAAATGAGATTAACTTAACATTTAGAAATTCTTAAAGTTAAGAAAGATGAAAATATTTGTTTCTATCTAATTCAGAAATATATTGTAGATTTTTCAAATTTAGAATTTAGTTCTTTTGTTATCTCCACTTAAATATTTTCATTAAAAATAATTTCACTTATTATATTATATCTATAAGCTTAAGAGTTTCTCAAGTCTTATAATTTAAAAAGATCAAATGTAGAACCAATATTTGATTAGGCACTAACCCTCAAGCTTCTCCTTCCTATTTTTTTTCTCCTTTTCTTTTTCTTTTTTATTTTCTTTTCTTTTCTTTCTCATTTTCTTTTCTTTTTCTTTTCTTTCTTTTTTTTTTCTTTTCTTTTTCTTTCCAGGCAAGGATTACAATATCTGGATAGGCCTTTAAAAATTTTGAATTCCACTTCTCCTTTCCAAAACCAAAGTCTTGATATAAGTCTTTTACTTATAAATATAATAATAATTTTAAAAATTATTTTAATAAAAGAAATTTAAGTATTAAAAATAAAAGTCTAAATTATCTAAATTTTTAAAAAATACAATTTTTCTTACTAATGATAGTTACTTATATTAATCATTTTCTCATCTAAGAACTTTTTAACTTAAAGTCTTCATTACTCAAAATTTTAACTAAATTCTCTTACTCATTTCTAAAATCAAATTTTACTTCTCTAAAGATAGTCACTTATATTAATCATTTTCTATACTAAAAATTTTTAACTTAAAGTTTTTCTTCAAGTCACTTATATTTATCATTTTCTATACTAAAAATTTTTAACTTAAAGTTTACTTATATTAATCATTTTCTCATATAAAAACTTTTAACTTAAAGTTTTCTTCATTACTAAAAATTTTAACTTCTTACTCATTTCTAAAATCAAATTTTACTTCCCTAATATAACTTCATATACATAATCAATATTCTTTCCTCATTTATAAAATCAAATTTTACTTCCCTAATATAACTTCATATACATAATCATTTTTTTTAAATTTCAAATTCACTTGTAGCACATTTGAGAACAAATAAAATTCCAGTTTTGAAAATATTTTTCATCCCCCCTCCCAAACTTAAATTTTTAACAGTTTAAACAGTTTAGCATCAAATATATATAACCTGGAATGAAAATTTAAAATAACATTTTAAACTCTAATGATAAAAGTATAAATATAAAAACTAGAGTAAAATTAATTTTTGATCAAATTTTCTACATTTTCATTTCAATTTATCATGTAGAGATTTAATAGACTTCTAAGCAGTGGGTACAAATATCAAAGTAAACTAGCACACTGACTTGATTTCACGTTCTCAACATAAAAAAAACTAACATCATAAAAGAAAAATACAGGGTAGCAGTTACATAAATTTAAATTTAAAATCTAAGTTAGTTAGATCTTCAACTTTACAACAGATATATAATTAAGTTAAGTTCTAAACTAACTAAATCACAAAACTCACAACAGTTACTACCTAGAATTTTAAAATAAAGAACTAACTAACACAAACATTACAGTTCAAATAAAAATAAAGGTCTCACACATCACAATTCTAAACAAGTACACAAACATACATGTCTCAAGTCCAAAACATGAAAACACATTACATCACAATTCTTACTTAAACATAAAAGTACATACCACATCACATAGTTCAAATCAACACACACATTACAATCATAAAATAAATCTCAATCCTACTCCTCATCCTCAGATCACCGCTATCCCAAACTTTTGCAGGCTCATAATCAAGGTATCTAAGATATGGAGGAAATTACACTCCTTGGTTAACCCTAATGAGGCTCTCTATAGATGAGTGAAATTTCTCTTCATAATCACTTTTTCTCTTATTATACCTATTAGTATGCTCTGCAAAACACTTTAAATTTTGTACCCTATCAGCGATAAAATTAATATTATCCATCACCTCTGTAATAATTGATATCGGGTCTCAATAGACTCACCTCAAGATGTAGAAGCACGTGAGGTAGATGGTCTAGATGTAGAAGCAGCAAAGGTAGAAGCAACAAACATCTCCATTCCATAGCTCCGAGAAAATCCTCCTCTCCAGCCAAAAATTGTATGCTCAGAATATGTCTTTACATTCACCTTAGTGATGGGCTTTAGAGGTAATAACACTTCCTCCCAGCTATCATATTTAACTCCAGCCTGCTAACACAAAGAAAAGATCAAGGAAGAAAATCCCAGACCTATAATTGTAACAGCTGTAGCAGAATTGTGATAGTCTGACAGATTAAAGCTCCAATGTTGATGAGCTTTCCCTCTTGAATACAATAGTTCAACATCGCTCTTTCTCTTGTCATTTCACTGAGATGATTGGTCAGAAGTGGACGAACAGAAATGAAATAGTGTCAGGCCTTTGAAGGTGCACATAACTTTAAAGTTGGGAAATTTACTCTCCTCTCATTAATGATCTTCCAAAGTCCTCTCCCAATAGTCAAGGAAGAGATAATCTCGTCTAACTCCGCTTTAGCAGGGCTGTAATTTGCATAAAAACATAACGTATTTGGTAGTAAATGGTAATACAAGTTGATTACTTCTGGCGAATTCCTCGAACCATAACTCGATTGTCTTCAGCTTTAGGGAGATTTGCATAGAACTCCCTCACAATAGAAATAACCGTCATAGCAAAAAAATAACAGAATGTTCCCACTGTCGATGAACAATTAAATATTCCTCGTCTCCACCCGAATTTCTAAAACATTGCTCCTAAATCAATTTACGTGATTGCAACGCATCACTATACCAATATTGAGCTTTTGAACTAACAAATTTACTCGAATTGCCTTTGCTCCTTTTCATTCTTGGTGCCATTCTACATATTTGATAAATTCCAACAATAACTTCAAAAAATCAAGTCTAAACCACTAAACTAAACTTCCAGAAGCTTAAACTACACTTCCTATGCAATTTCCATAGATTTTTCCTCATTTTTCACCATGAATAGTGAATTTTTGAATTCTTCCAAATGTACTCAAAATACATGGTGAAAATCCAAATTTTTTTGTGTAGAAGTAAAGCTCTTATCTTAAGAAATCCAAATCTAGGAATTTTTTTTTGAGTCCACTAAAAAATCTCCACTTAATGGTGTGCCCTAGCTCTCCAAAATTGCATTTTTGAGAGGTTAAAGGTGACGGGAGGATAAAAATGGCAATTTTTGGCTCAAATTTTCACTTTTAATCATTTGCGAACCGGTTTTCGTGAACCGACGCTTAAGTACGGGTAAGTGGCGCTTAGGCGCCTGCCTCTCGGGTTTGCTTGCCCATAAGCGTGAGATGTGACACTTAGGCGTCGGTGCACGATATTTAAAAATTCCAAACTATAGTAAAATGCACTATTTGTCTAAGTAAACCACCTCTAAATGGTCTCACAACACTTAAGTGACTATTTTTAACATCTTGTAACTCTACTTTATCTCAAAATTCTCTTTAATAACTATTTCAATTCAAGGCTAAAACAACACAAAATTTCACACAAACAAACTTATATTAATTCGCAAACGAGTACAAGTACATTTAGACACTTTGTTCTCATTCCAAATTATATTGGATGAGAAAAGTTTCCTAAATACAAACACTTAACAATTTTTCACAGTTAAACACATAAGTAACACAAACACTAAAACAAGTCTTAAACACTAAAACACTTAAAGACAATGTCTTTAAAAATGTAAAAATAAAACTTTAAACATTGAACTTAATTCCATTCTTCATTAGAAGGAACAAATTCATGTCTTTCATTAGTCTCTCCTGGGGAAACTGGAATATAAAGTTGATAAAACGGACGATGGTGTTGTGCTCTGATGCAATCTTCTTCAATCTACTTTTTCTTAAGAAACATCTCCTTATCCACTTCCTCTATATAACTAGTGTGGCTAAATTGCATGTTCAATTGCCATCCAATATGCTCAAGATGTGCATGAATCTTTAATACCCTAGTCTCCACTATAGACATAATATTTTCAATATTGTGGATCTTCTCTGACATCCCTTCAATACTAACGGCTAAGAAACCATCTATTGTGCAGCTTTGACTAATGAATTTCTTCCTCATGGTCTCTTCCTTCTTCTTCAAATCCATCTCCCATGAAGACATAATCTTAAAATCTATCTCTCTCTTAGACTATAGGGCTAGAAATGATCTGGGTGAATTTCCTTCACTAAACACTTCTATTTATAGGCCTAAATCCTTCCAATAACTCCTAGACATGTTTAGAAACTGCCTTGGCATGTTTTTGCAAACTTCTAGGCAGTTTTCCCTTCTAGAATATTAACTTTACACATGTGTTTAAACTGCCGCGCTTAAGCGCTAGTGCACATTTTTGCACTAGTCAACATAATGTTCAAATTCTCATTTTAACATGTCTAGATCACTAAATAAAGTCTTAAAATCAACACTAACACATAATAGTGTTAAAAATACTACCCCAAATCTTCTTAATCACACATAAAACAAAAATAAAAATAAAAACACACTGATAACTATGGGTTGCCTCCCACAAAGCGCTTGGTTTTACGTCGTCAGGTCGACGTAACCAGTGCTTACTCTAGTTGACCCAACATCATTCCATCATTAAAATTATGTTGATCCCCTATAAAATAAGGTTTCAGTCTATGTCTATTAACTTTAAATATTTTCTCAGACTTAAGATGTTTAATATCCACAGCTTTATAAGAATAAACTTTAATCACAATAAATGGTCCCATCCACCTGGACTTAAGTTTGCCTGGAAATAATCTTAACCTTGAATTGTAAAGCAAAACTTGTTACCCTGGCTAAAAATTTTTACTAGGAATCCTTCGATCATGACACATCTTCATCTTTTTTTGTAAATTTTGGCACTTTCATAAGACACACTCCTTATCTCTTCAAGCTCATTTAATTGTAACAATTTTTTTTGCACTAACATCTTTCAAATTATAATTGAACTCTTTAATCGCCCAATATGCCTTATGCTTAAGTTCAACTGGTAAGTGACAAGCTTTTACAAATATTAGCCTATTTGGGGACGTTCCTATAGAAGTTCTGTATGAATTCCTATAGGCCCACAAAGTATAGTCAAGCTTGACTGACCAATCCATTTTTGTTGGAATCATAGATTTTTCCATTATTCTTTTAATTTACCGATTGGATAATTCAGCCAAACCACTCGTATGAGGATGATAAGCAATAGCAATCTACGGTTTATATGATATATCTTTAATAACTACTCCATTATGACATTTCTGAAATGACTTCCCCCATCAGTAATGATAACTCTTGGCATCCCAAATCTACAAAATATATTTGTTTTCAAAAATTTTGCAACACTTTGAGCATCATATCGAGGTAAAGCAACAACTTCTATCCATTTGGATACATAGTCCACTGCTAACAGAATATATAAATTTCTGAAAGATGGTATAAATGGTCCCATGAAATCTAATCCCCAAACATCAAATATTTCAACTTCTAGCATATAATTGAGGGGCATCTCATTTCTTCTAGAATTATTGCTCTTTGACATCTATCACAAGTTTTGATATAAGCATTAACATCTATAAAAATTGTAGGCCAATAAAATTCAGATTGTAAAATTTTGTATGTTGTTTTATCACCACCAAAATGTTGTAGGCCAATAAAATCCAGATTGTAAAATTTTGTATGTTGTTTTATCAACACTAAAATGTCCTTAACATCTTTAAAAATTATAGGCCAATAAAATCCAGATTGTAAAATTTTGTATGTTGTTTTATCAACACCAAAATGTCCCACAATCAAAATTATGACATTTTTGGATAATCTCATAAGTTTCTTCTAATGGTACACATCTTTGAAAAATCAGATCCTTTCCTTGTTTATATAAAAATGGGTAATCCCAAAAATAAATCTTAGCGTCAGAAATAAATTTCCTCTTCTATTGGTATGTCATTCCATAGGGTACAATATCACTAACAATAAAGTTCATAATGTCGGCATACCACGGAACACACCACTCATTAATAGTGAACAATTTTTCATCTAGAAAATGTTCATTAATTTCATTTTCAAAATAAAGTGTTTTTTCTAATTTAAGCCTGGAAAAATAATAAAAAAGTTGATTTTCAATTCCCTTCCGATCTACTATTACAAAATCAAATTCTTGCAGAAGAAGAATCCATCTTATAAGTCTAGGTTTAGCATCCTTCTTTTTCTCTAAATATATAATAGCAGAATGATCTTTATGCACTATTCAATGAGTTCCAATTGAATATGATCTAAATTTATCAAAAACATATACTATTGCTAATAACACATTTTTTCAAATATGATCTAAATTTATCAAAGGCATATACTATTGCTAATAACTCTTTTTCAATTATTTTTGAGTTTCTAAGAGACTTTTACTAGCATAGTAAATAACTTTAAAAATTTTATCATATCTTTGTCCTAAAACAACTCCAATAGCGTAATAACTAGCATCACACATTAATTCAAAAGGTATTTCCTAGTTTGGTGAAACTATAAGTGGTGCAATGATTATTTTTTATTTTAATAACTTAAAAGCTTTTAGGCATTCCTCATCAAAATTAAAAATCGCATCTTTCTCCAGTAAATGGCATAAAGGCTTAGCAATCTTTGAAAAATCTTTAATATATCACTTGTAGAATCAAGCATGTCCTTAAAAACTCCTAATTTCCCTTACATTTGTTGGTAAGGTAAATTGGTGATCACTTGAATTTTAGCAGGATCTACTTTCGTACCATTTTTTGATATTTGATGTCCTAATACAATTCCTCCTGCTACCATAAATAGGCATTTTCTCTGTGTATTTCTTCACAGTGCTTAAGAACTTTGGATAAATGTTCTAAACATGAGTCAAATGAAGTTCCAAACTTTGAAAAGTCATCCATGAATACTTCAATCGCTTTTTCAATTAAATCACAAAAAATTACCATCATACGTCTTTGAAATGTAGCCAGGGCATTACATAAACCAAAGGACATTCTTCTAAAAGTAAAAGTACCATAAGGACTGGTAAACATTGTTTTCTCTTGATCCTCAAGAGATATTTGAATTTGGTGATAACCAATATATCCATCCAGAAAACAAAAGTATTTATGCTTAGCTAGTCTATCCATCATTTGATCTAGAAAGGGTAATGAAAAATGATCTTTCTTAGTGGCAAGATTTAATTTTCTATAATCAATGCATATTCACCACCCTGTTACTTGTCTAGTAGGTATTAACTCATTATGTTCTTTTACAGTTACAGTTACTCCTCCTTTCTTAGGAACACAATGAATTGGACTAACCCATGCACTATCTGAAATAGGGTAGATAATTCCAGTATCTAACCACTTTAAAATTTCTTTCTTTACAACTTATTTCATAACAGGATTCAATCTCCTTCACGGATCAGCCCTGGGTTTGTAGTTCTCTTCCATATGAATTCTATGCATATAAAGTGAAGGAGTAAATATCAGCAATTGTCCATCCAAAGGCTTTCTTAAAATTTTTCAGAATTTTCATCAACCTTTATTCTTCCTCCGTTGTTAATTTCGAGGAAATTATAACAGGTAAAGTAGAGGAATCTCCTAAAAAGGCATATTTTAAATGATCAGGAAGTAACTTTAACTTTAGTTTTGGAGGTTTTTCATAGATGAACAAAATGATTTGTCTTTGTCTATTGTGTTCAAAACTTCAAAACTTTCTCGAACATAGTTTGGATTTTCCTTAAAAAGATCAGCACATTGATTTAATTCCTCTTTTTTCTCGTGTTCCAAATTTTGTACTTCATATTTTTCTTCATAAGTAGTTCTAAAATGGAATTCACTTAGATATCTTATAACATCCATCTTATAATATTCATCATCTTTACCTTTTGCAGGGTATTTCATTGATTTTGAAATGTTAAAAGTAACAGTTTGATCATTGATGCGCATTGCTAATTCCCCGTTCTGCACATCTATCATTGTTCTTCCTGTGGCTAGGAAAGGTCTTCCCAAAATGATAGGTATCTTATTATCTTCCTCCATATCTAGTACAATGAAATCAATATGAAAGATAAATTGATCCACTTTCACAAGGACATCTTCCATAACTCTTTAGGGTATGTTATCGAACGATCTGCTAACTGCAGAGTTATAGTAGTAGGGGTTATTTCTCCTGATCCCAATGTCTTAAATATTGATAATGGTATAAGGTTAATGCTTGCACCTAAATTACATAAAGTTTTCGCATAAAATTTGTCTCCTATTGCACATGGAATTGTAAAGCTACCAAGATCTTTAAGTATTTGAGGAAGCTTCTTTGATTATCTACTAACTCCTCATTAAGTGCAACGCTCTCATTATCTTCAAACTTCCTTTTCTGTTGAGAATATCCTTCATAAACTTTACATAGCTTGACTCGTTATCTTAAAACTTCCTTTTCCTATTAAATATCCTTCAAAAACTTTATATAGCTCGACATTTGTTATAAGGCTTCAACTAATAGGAATATTAATTATAAGCTTCTTAAATATTTCCAGAAATTTTGAAAATTGCTTATCCAACTTTTGTTGACATAATTGTAAGCTTCTTAAATATTTCCAGAAATTTTGAAAATTGTTTATCCAACTTTTGCTGATGAAGTCTCTGAGGAAATGGAGGTAGTAGTTTTTTCAAATCAATTTTTAGTGGAGAAATAGGTCTCTCAAAATCTTTTGGAGCGTCCTCTTTTGATTATTCAATTTCTTCTCTCTCTACTTCAATTTCTTTTTGAACCCGACCTTCCAACTCTCTTCTGCTTCAAAGTTGAACGGCTTTTACTTGTTCTTTATTCTGGTCTTTTGGATTTGATTCAATATTACTAGAAATTGTTCCTTGGGATCTATTACATAATGAATTTTCTATTTGCCCAAGTTGATTCTCAATATTTCTAATTATAGCTCCTTAACTTTGTAATTGATTTTCCATTTGTAACACCACTTCTTCTATAGACAACTTTTTCATATTAAATTGTGTATTACTGTTGAAACCTGGAGGATAAGTAGATTTATAATCATTATTCCCTTAGTTGTTTTAGTTTCCCAATGGGTTTCCTTGGTTGTTCCCCCATTACTAATTATTACCATCCGAATTGTTATTCCAGTTAAAGTTGGGATGGTTCTTCCAACCCGGGTAATAATAATTTCCACCCGAATTGTTATTCCAGTTAAAGTTGGGATGGTTCTTCCAAACTGGGTTATAATAATTTGGCCAATTGAAGTTAGGATGGTTCTTCCAACCTGGGTTATAATAATTTGAATATGGGTTATTCTATTTATTATTTATGACATTCAAAGTTTCTAATGATGTTTGAGAATCTACCATTTGGCCTAATGAATTCTCTTCAATTGTTGAAATTGCCAGTTAAAATTAGGATGATTTTTCCAACCTGGGTTATAATAGTTTGAATATAGGTTATTCTACCAATTGAAGTTAGGATGGTTCTTCCAACCTGGGTTATAATAATTTGAATATGGGTTATTCTATTTATTATTTATGACATTCAAAGTTTCTAATGATGTTTGAGAATCTACCATTTGGCCTAATGAATTCTCTTCAATTGTTGAAATTGTTGTTTATTATTTATGGCATTCAAAGTTTCTAATGATGCTTGAGAATCTACCATTTGGCCTAGTGAATTCTCTTTAATCATGGAAATTGGTTGAGAAAAATTCATTCCAAATTGCTCTAACTTCCTTAAAATTGCAGCAACTTGATTTGCTAACATGGTAAATGCATTAGTTTAATGAATATTGGCTACTTTCTTAGAATTGACTTTCTTAGAAGGCCATTGAAAATTATTGGTAGATATTTCTTCAATTAAAGCATATACGTGATGAAATGGTTTTGACATCAATGAAGCGATCGATAATTGATCTAAGAGATCCAACTAATCCATTATAAAAAGTTTGAATTATTAACCAATCTCGGATAATTGATCTAAGAGATCCAACTAATCCATTATAAAAAGTTTGAATTATTAACCAATCTGGTATATAATAAATCTAAGAGAACCAATTAATCCATTATAAAAGGTTTGAATTATTAACCAATCTGGTATAGTGTTCTTTAAATCGTTCTCATGCTTCATAAATAGATTCCCCTTCAAATTGATTAAAAGATGTAATATCATTTCTAAGCTTTGCAGTTTTTGATGGTGAAAAATATTTAACAATGAACCTTTGTGTTAAATCACCCAAAGTTCTGATAGATTCAGGTGCTAACAAATTCAACCACATCTTAGCTTTATCCCTCAGTGAGAAAGGAAATAACCTAATTCTTATGACATCATCTGATACACCATCGTATTTAAATGTAGCACATAATTCTAGAAAATTGGCAAAATGTAAATTTGAATCTACAGTTAGTGATCTCCTAAGATTGTTTGATACCATTTGGATAATAGCAGGTTTAAGCTCAAATAAATTAGCTACTACAGTAGATTTTTTAATACTACAATGAAGGTCATCTATAGTAGGGTTGGAATAATCTCTTAAAGGTCTAAACTCTTGATGAATTTCAGCATTTTGATTATTTTGGAGGTTGGCATAATCTATTAAAGGTCTAAACTCTTGATGAATTTCAGCATTTTGATTATTTTGGTCTGCCATTTTGTAATTTTTTTGGATTTTTCAAAATTTATAATTTTTTTGGTTTTTCTAATTTTTCTAATAGTTCTTTCTAATTCAAAATCGTAGGGTACTAGTCCTTTAGAACATGAATTACGCATACACTAACATTTAATAAAATAAATTAAAACAAGATAAAATAACATAAGATAACTTAAAGTTTAAATAAGGCTTTCTAAAAATAGAAATTTGCTTTTAAAATTAATTGATCCCCGACAACGGGGCCAAAAAGTTGATCCTTGGATACTGCTAATATGCACAGCACAACAATAATTCAGATTATATTTCACTTATATTTTCTTACTTTGCAACAAAATTAAAAAGCTTGATCCTGAAGAAAAATAAGAATTTAACTTTTAATTTATATATATTGGGATACTATGCAAATATACGTATCGTTATCAAGTAATCTATGACTTTTTGATTAAGACTTGAATATCCAACCCACAGGGAGAATACAAAATATGAGCTATTGATAGCAAACTTTCTATTTTTAATAAAAAGATAATTATCTAAGCTAAAGATTATTTTTTTGCAGTAATGAAAATCTAAATATTTTTGGTATTTTCAATATTTTGATAAAATAATAATCAATTTAAAAATATAACTAGAGTTTTTGTAGAAGAAAAACACTAAATATGAAAATATCTTTCTTTTTGTTATGAATCAGTAATAAGTATAAGAATTATGTTGTGGAAGTATGCAAATTGTGTTGTGCCAAATAGGAACAATAATAATCTTTACCCTTACTAGAGATGCTATAAAGAACAATGGCTAATTTAAAGTTTGAATAGTTCTGAAGACCAGCTAGGCAGGGAAGATACTAGCTCTCACTCTAAGATACACCGAAATATATATATTTTTAGACCCATATTTTATACTTATTTTTTGTGATATTGCACCTTAATGGAAGATATTTTGATGTTTTATTGCAGCTTGTTGATTTTTAGGACTTAAACCAAAAAGGAAGAAAAAGAATGGAATTTGGAGTCAAAATGGCGTTTTTGAAAAAAGTACTCAGTGCCGACCGTGCCAAGGGCATCGCCGACAGCACAAAACAACAAAATAGAGAAATTTTTACTCAACGCCGATGGCTCTAGACTAGTGCCGACAGCGCCAAAGGCGGTTTAGCTCCCGTTTCTAGAAGGTTTGATGGGTTTGGACGATTTATGATGAGTTTTTGGAGGCACCTTTTGGAGAACCGACCTTAGGATTTATTTGGGGCCAAAATTCATCAGGAAAGTGACTCCTTTTCACTCAAAGGCGTTCCACCACGCTCCATTTTGGCCATTCTTCATAATCTATTTTCATTCCACTGCGATATTGGAGTCCATTAGTGATTTTTGTTTTATAGTTAGAGTTTGTGTGGTGAGCTTTAGGGTGAAACTTTCTGTAAGAGTGTTAGAGAAGGAGAAAAGTGTGAGATATCTTCTTCCTGCATTTCTAGGAAGAGGCTTTTCTAAGAGTGTTAGAGAATGAGAAAAGTGAGAGATTTCTTCTTCCTACATTTCCTAGAAGAGGCTACAAGAGGTGTTGGAGAAGGAGAAAAGTGAGAGATATCTTCTTCCTGCATTTCTAAGGAAAGACTATAAGGGATTTGCTTTGAGAAAGAGATTCAAAATAAGTTTTATTTGTTTATTAGTGTTGTATAACTTTCTTTTATATATGAAATTTGTGTTTTATTGTGTCTTTCTCATGAAGTATGAGTAGTTCCCTCTATCTTTCTCCCTACTCTGAGATATGATGAAATGAAGAGATAATATGATGTGGCAATATTAAAATATAAAATAAATTATGATGATTTTTTAACTCCTAACTTAATTTACATTTTGATATGGCCAATCGAATTGTTAAAAGATGTTGTAAAACATATGATCCAAGAAATGAAGTATGAGTTCTACAACAGAGTGAGAATCACATTTGATTTCATGGAGGAGAAGTTCATTCATGGAATTAAGTGCAAATAAATAAGGAAATATTCTTTGTTGGGTGTAGAATTAGAGAATCTTTAGGGTGATAGACTAAAATCCTCAATTCCATCTTAGTGTTTAAAAGCTAAAGTGAGAGTTAGCCTTCAGGTGAAGGGAAGTGGGAGCTCTAGAGTGGTAGCCGGTATCCTCCTAGCATAGCCAGAGATTTAGGGACTAAACCTAGAATCAACCAATGATTTTCTAAGCACTGTATCAGGGTAGAGAATTATAATTTCTCCTATTTGGTACAATACATATTATAAATATTTATCTCATCTCATTTCACTAGAACCTCATTGTAGTGCGAATGATGCTTTTTTACATAAGAAATCTTCATTACATAAACATAATTAGTATATTAGTATTTACTTTTTAAACTTTGCATTTTTGTTTTGCTAATAGTTAAGTACTTTAGTTTTGGTAACATCTCAACATTCAAAATTAGTGACAGTGTTTTGTTTGATTTTCTGTAAATTTCCTAATAAAACTTATCATTTCCAATTTACACCTTCCCTGTGGGATCGATATTTGGGGCTTAAATATAAAATCAATTATTACTTGATAACGATACGTATACTTGTTAGAATCCCATTATTAATTGCCTATAATTATATATATTTTACACAACTTACTTTTCATACAAGGATCAAATTTTTGGCGTTGTAGTGGTGTGAACTTCATACATCCTTACATATAAAAAATAAGGATCAAATCTCTTGACTTCGAAAGAACTCAAGTGGAAGTTCAAGAAGTCATGCAACAATAGGTAGATTTCACAAAAACTCTAAGAAAAGATGTTTTAGCAATTAACCTCTAAATTGGCAAGATATTACCACCTCAAAAAATACCTTTGATTTCCTCCTAGAATGTGCATGTACATATATGGTAAATACTTCAATTTTAAAATCCAGAGAAGGCACCAAATACTTGATCTAACATGTAATCACATAGATATTTAATTCCATAACAAAAAACTTGAGCTTACTTAATTACGTCGGCTAGTATGAAAAAAATAAATTATTATAGAGTTCATAATTTAAATTATAGATCACATACTAGGGGTACTACACAAGCGCACATATTGCTACAAGTAGTATAGGATTTTCTTTTAAGACAGAGTGTCAATCCCACAAAGAAGCGAGGTAAGAATCCCTTAGGCTAATTCCAGTATACTACTATCAGGTTTTAGTTCATAATGACAATTAACAGTGTTTTCTATCAACTAATCCTAAATACAAACCTATATCTAATGATAATCCTAAATAGAGAAACTGGTTTGGAGAATTTTGATATGTTACAAACTACCTTTCACGTGCAACGACCTAGATAATGTGTAAGTATGAAATGGTTAGAATTTAATGTGTCCAGTGACACATAGAAGCATACCTATTCTTTACCCTCTCTTGAGTGCATAAAGAACATTGACTAATGTAAATTTAAGTTCCTAATTGATATGGTTATGCTGAGTAGATTCTAGTCTCTCACTTTCAGATTACCCACTGTGTCCTCTCTATAGATCTAACCAGGTTTTAGGTTCCAAACTAAAGACCAAAATGCTAAAGTTTTAGTTTGTCACCACCCTAAAATTACCAATTCTATGCCCATCAAAACTTATCTCCGTATCTATTTGCACCCCCCTTGGACTTGGCTCCCCTCCATCTTAAGGGTTAGTATGTTACTCACTAGTTGTGTGAAATCGTAGCCTTCCAGAGTTATTATGTTTTGTAATGGATTTTAACATTACAATGACCAGTTTACAAAGTAAATTAAGAACTAATGAAAATACCATCACATTAATAAAATAAGAAAATTCCTAAGAAAATTGAATTTACTAAACATGCATCTATTTCATTGCAAAATAAAAGTAAAATGAAGAAGATGACATAAGTAGTAAAAAAATTGATAAAATTATGTAATAAATTTAGTGCCAATAAAGTAAATATGTCTACCTACCCTCTCCCGAGTGTATGTGTATGCTTAGTAGTCTATTAGTTTTACATAACTAGTTGTCACCTAGAAGATCCTAATAGAAATAGATCATGAATTAAAATTCCTTAAAAGTTGCATTACCGCCTAAAATTTTTCACCATAGCCAATCAGACAGTGTGAGAGCACTCAAGTTGCAAGGTCACCGCTCTCCCGAGTCTTAGTTTCACATACAACAGAATTTAAAATAACCTATTGCCACTTTAATTATGTCAATGAAGAAAATGAGATATTACTCATCATATAGAAATAAAAATCATTCCATCTTAAAAATTTTTTTCTTGCTCTTGCCACTACTTCATATCAAAAGAAAAGAATAAATAAAACTACTCATAAAGTATGGATAAAACAAAACAAAATATTTCATTAAATCAAAGAAAATCCATTAGAAAGCGTTTACAATAATTATAAAATAATAAAGAACACAATACTTGGCTTTTTTTCCTCTAAAAGAAAGATGAAAGCCCCTCCAACAAAGTATCTCACTGATCCATACAATGCTCGTACAACTCCTTACACATATCTCTCAAAATACTTCATCAATCTCTACAGAAAATATAGAAACCTACATCTCCTACTCCTATTAATGACCTCTGGACATTCTTGGAGTTTCCAAGAGTTTGAAAAGCCAAAAGGTGCCTTTCAAAGTCCCAAAAGGTGCTATATAAACTCCTTGAAGCATCTAGATTTGTTCACAACCATTTCTAGCACCTACGAACCATTTTCATGGCAAAATTAGCGCGTAGGCACCACTTTCTGGCACTTAGGCGCCACCCTGCTGACAACACCCCCGTTTCGCCCTGTTTCAGTTCCAATCCACTTCAAGTGTTATACCTACAAGAAAAACATGAAAACAACCTTTATTTAAAGTGCAATTTCATTTAAAAATATGTGATAAATGTAAGGGAGAGTAAGCAAAAAAAGACATATCAAAATGTGCAAGATCAAAATTTTCTTGCTCAATTTGATTCCAAATTGCATCATTTTACTCCATTTTCTCCAAAACTCCATTTCTTGTATCTGAAACAAAAAATATGTAACGAACCTTCCTTTAAAATATAATATCATTAAAAATAAGCATAAAAATATATAAAAAAGTACAAAATTTTTATGCGTGTCAACCTCCCTAGAAAACTTCTCCAAACATTAATCTTAATTAAACAATAACAACCCTACTGGATGTTTCTACTCAGGTTATGTATGCGGAAGCTTTGCTTAAAGTTGATTGCAAAATGTTATATTATTTAAGAAAGCTGTTAGCTAAACTCAATATCTACCACAGTTTTATCTTTTCAAATATGATGAGAGAGCCACTGATATAAGCCTTGCTAGATCCAAAAATTTATATGGCCCAACTAACACCTGTTCCTCTAAATAGAGAAGTAAACTACTTCAAAAATGTTTTTATGTTAACCATCTTTAATGATGACCTTCTGCTAGGGACAATTGATCAAAATAGATCACTTTTTATCTATATAAATATAGTACAAACTTGATTGTCTAGAATTCTTGTTGATCCAATAACATAATGAATTTGAGAACACTTGTCTACCTCAACATTGATACAAGAAATCTCTATCCAATAAGTGGTTATTATATTTATTCAAAGAGAAAGGTGAGAGTTCTCTAAGCTCTATCAGTCACTTGGTCAAGGTTAGAGATTTCCAGATTGAAGCAAAGTTCCATATCATTAATTTAGATAAGCCCTTTAACACACTACTAGGAAGACCTTAGCTTCACGAATATTGGATGGTACCTTCCTACATCTATCCAAGCATCAAATACTAGAGAGATGACATAGAATACTATATAAATGAGACCTACAATGATTTTTAATACATTTAGTCAAAATTTATGATGATGCAACATACTATGTACTTTAGAAGCAAACAATATTTTCTAGGAAGATACCCAACTTAAATCTTAGAAGAAAAATTAAAAAGAACCCTATAAAAGAAAAGATTGACAAAGAGATGATGAAATATAAAAGAAAAAAAATGTATAATGCCACAAAAGAAAATATTAAAAGTAGAAATGATAATCGTTGACCTCATTTTTGATGAAGTCGAATTACTTCTCTTTAGAAGCCTAGAATCTAGCCATAGGACTTTCTTGTTGACTATCCTTGAGGGCTAGGGGTGGAACCTTCTAAAAAATAAATTCTAAACACTTCTTGACTCTTCTTGTGAAGTCCCACATGGGTGGTCATAAGCTTTCATTCCTCACTTGGGATGGTTAAGACCAACATGTGAAGACCCAAGAGTAAGTTCCAATAGAATTAGTTAGACCTGACTTAGTTTTGGTCATAACCTCACACACACACTCAAACCCAAAAATCACCTATACCTAACCTATCTCACATATCTTCTTGGAAACTCATATGGGTGGCCCCAAGCCCATAGTCTTTGGCTAAGGTGGCTAGGGCCAACATGTGGAGGATCCAAAATGAGCTTCCCCATTTATGTTTTTAAAGGAGGATTTTACACAATTCACATGACCATCAATCCCAATTCCATTAAGACATCCCACTTTGGCCTCCTACCCCACTTTTCCACAAATTTACGAAAATGCCTCTAAAACCCTAAAACCTACAAAATCATCGAAACTCCCAATTCATCACTAAAATTCATGTTGAACCACTTCAAATTACCCAAATTGCCCAAATATCTCCAAAATTTCCAAAATTACCAAAGTACCCCCTACACTACCAAAAATTACTGAAATGGCCCTAATATCCAAAAATTGCCAAAATCCCCAAAATCATCCCAAACTTCACCAAAACCATTTATAACCACCAAATGTTCCCAATTGCACCCAAACTTTCTGAATCCACCAAAATTGGCCAAAATTCCCAAAATACCTTTAAATCCCTAAAGTCCCCAAATCACTCTCAATTTCCACCAATTTCATTCCAAATTGGCCCAATTTCAAATCCAAATTGAATTTCATCATCTTTAAGCCAATTTAAACCAAATTCAAACCCACTCACACCTAATTCTAAACCCAAACCCAAAGCCAAATTCAACTACCCCAAAATTGAACCCAATTCCAAATTCCATTAAATTGAGCCATGTAATCACTCCAATTCCAAAAAATTAAACTCCCAAATTCATTATGAAATTCTTCTAGACCAAATGAGACCATCAATTGGTCTAAACCCAAGACCAAATCAAGGCTAAAATCCATGTCTAAGCCCAAACCCCATTTTAATCCTAAAACTAAACGTTTCCTCAAATCCTTTAATTTAATTAAACATTAATCACCTCAGCGCCATCCTAAGCATGTGAGCTGACCACATCAATCCTAAGTAAGCCTACTTTTGTGGCATGGACCAAAGGTCCCTCAATTTATGGAAACTTCTCTCCTAAAATTGGTTAACTCTCCAACCTATGCAACCAACCTTGTCAAACTACAAGTTAATCACCATTAAACCTCCCTGACCAAGCTAGCCACCTCCCTTGGCTTGTCATCCACCTTAGTGGTCGGAGAACCCAAAATTGAGAAGCTCCCACTTGTTTTAAACCCAAATTCTACCCATCCCTTGTGGCAATCTCCAATTGGTCAATTGCGCCACTTAGCCCTTCACCTAAGCTTATTGGCACCGGCCAATGACAGCTTGAGGCCTCCCCCTTTGCCTCAATTATAAATGGCCCCCTCCACGTCCAAAATTGGAGAGAATCAAAGTCCTTGGTAAATCTCTGCCCAATTGCTTCCAAAGCCTCTCCCAACATTCCTATGCTCATTCCAATCCTTACTAGCCTATCTCCCACACTATTCAACCCTAAATTTGAGCTCAAAATCTAAGGCATTCCCTAACCATACCACCAAGTCTACAAAAACTCTAAACTGACTTACTCTTAAGCTTCACCAGAGCTTAAGAACACTTCCTCAATCAAAAGCCCCCTCTCCCGAGCACTCTAACCTAGTCTTTGACCAAGCCCGAGTCATCTTGTAATTGAAATCATACATAGGCCAAAGCTTAGCTCAAACTGACACTTTGAGGAGCTTTGTGGACTCAAGGTGATTGTCTCTAACCAACCTAATCGAGGCCTCATCTCTTGGGCAAAGTATAACTCAAAATCCCTAACTTTTGCCTTCGTTTCATCCTTTGTGAAGAGAACATATATTTCATATGTATTTAACCATATAGATGGGTTTGTCTCACTTATACAAAGGTGCAGGAATAAACCCCACCTGATTTAGTTGAGATATGATCGAGATATTAGATCTAGAACACAGATGGTTCTCAGATTCGGAAGATCAGGGACGCTAAATGGATGTCATCCATTTTCAAGTGTATCGAACGGACGTATCAAATTGTGTTGGGCGAGATGATGGAACACGATCTGCGAGCATGCGCGATAGCGGAGGTGTAAAGTGTGACATATCACCGGAGGAAGCGTGGGACTTCGAAGCCGCCTAGGTTGTGCTGGTGCTGACTTGGATAAGTAGATAAATAGGGTATTTTGGAATTAAATAAATACAAAAAATTTAAAAATTCATATTTTAGCATAGAAAAATCATAAAATTAAAATCAAATGTGCTCGGTGAACAGAGGAGAAAAATATGAACAAAAAGAAAAAAAATATATTTGTTTAATATTTATTTTTAAATAAATTAAATACATTATAAGATAATTAATTTATAACTAATTAAATATTTGTTTAAATTAAATAAAATTTTGAGGGTTTGTTTTTCATGAACTTAGGGATCTTCTCTTATTTTTCCAGAGTTAGAGAACATTTCTATGATCAAAAGCCCTAACTTTTGAAATATTTAGTATTACTTTAAATAAAAAAATTATAAAAAATAAAATTGAGGTAAGAAAAATCTAAAATCATGTTTGGTAGGTTCATTGTAGTCAGTGAAACTTTAGAAAAACAAAATTTAAGTTAAAATACAAACATTATTTTTAAGCTATTTTTCTTAATTAAAATAATTAAAAATATAAAAATTCCAAAAATTATTAATATACTCCAAGATATTACCCTAACCATAGTGAATAACCTAAAGATGTATTTGTAAATTTCTAAGGGTGTAAGAAAGTATTTTTAATAATTAAATGATTTTTTCTTTATTTTTGAATAAAATAATTATATTAAATAGAATAAAAAATCAAAAAAATATGAAATTATTTTTTTTGAGTTCTTTGAGGTCAGAGACTTGTGAAAAAAATAAAAAATGTATTTTTGAAATAATATGCATTATATATTTTTTTTATTCATTAAAATCAATTAAAAAATTATTCAAAATTAAAATATAATCCAAAAATTCACAAAAGCTATGCCTAGTGGTCCTCCAACCTAAGTGAAACTCTAATAATTTTCTCAAGGACACAAGATTTATTTTACTTAGTTATATTAATTATTGTTGAAAAACTTTATTTTTGGACTGAGACAATTATTAAAAATTAAATAAAAATTTTCCTCTGATATTCTAATTAACCCATGAGTAGGGCACTAGCAAAATTTTAAAGTCATTCGAGTTAAATTTAAGGAATTATGAAGTGGAGAGCCTTAAGGATAAAATGATAATTATGGAATTTTAAACTCTATTTAAGATTTAGGTTAAACCAACGGTTAAGTGGGTGATATTGATCATAGTTAACCTTCTAAAATGATTGAAACATAAGAGTTTAAGGGGTAGAAACCAATCAATTCTAATTTCTATAAAAGGGTAAAAGTGTAAATTTCTAATATATTGTGCTTTGGAAGCTAATTAAATTGGATGGTCCTAATGTGAAGGGCTTGTGTTAGGAAATTAATAATTCACTAATCAAGAAGCCATATACCAATGGTTAAATGATAATGCGATCTTTTGATAAGATATAAGTTCATCCCATTCAACAATTTCCAAAGTTGAAAATCTACCTATGAAGTCTTAAGAGCTTGATAGTGAACTAGGCTTGATCCAACATCACTTAATGTGGTTTAGAAAAGGAAATACAATCAATTATAAGCATTTCCCAAACACTACAAGCTCAATTCTAACTGAAGGGGTGAGGATTCCTAAACAACTTAACTTGCCCTTAAAAGTGTCCACCCCATAATTCTTAAGTGAAGCATCAAATGAATGTCTAGTCACCCTACTCGTGGGTTAATTAAAACATTAAAAGTTCACTGAGCTTAAGTTAAAACAATATCACTAAATTAACTAGGAATGATCAATTTAATAAAATAGTAAGTTCGAATGAGCTCAAAATGACTCAGAGGTTTCTGGAAGATGTTTGGGATTATATCCTGAGCACTTTTACAACCTTTTGAACACTTTGATGGGCATTCATACCTATTATTATTTGTTAAAGAGGTTCATCTCAACAAATTTAGGGATCCTCTAAGATATGACACTGGACCCATTAATTCACACTTCCAATAAAATACCCTACACAACTTATCCTACATCTAGAATCCAATGTTCAAGGATTTGAATCTTGCATAAAATATTTAAATCCTTATGAGCAAGTAGAGATATTTTTGCCACACATGGATCATCGTGCTAGTGTAAGTCAGAGGTCAAGGTGGCAAGGGTGACAAAAACATTGTTTATGTGTACTAAACAAGGGATATGAACTTGGATTTGGAATAGTATCTCCAACCTCAAGGATCCTTAAAAAGGAGAGAGGAGAGGACCGATGATACTATTAAACTGCTTTTGGTAGGAGTTTCCCCACACTCTTATTTTGCCGGTAGTCCTAGTTTGATTAGATTAATTAGCCTATGGATTGTACTGCTTTACAAAAATATTTAAGAAAACAAAAAATCTCTTTTACAACATCATTACTTTTTATTGCTAAAGTAAATTCTACGTTCATGAATAAATTAAGGAATTTGAATAAAAACTCACAAAAGGTCCACAGGTTAATCACTCTGGTCGAGATTAAGGACTGCCCTCCTTGGGTTGTCAGGATGGTGCCTTCTATCAAAGTTAGAATTATAAGTCACAAAGCCTAGCTCTAAGCCCCCACCTTTACTATAGTCTTACACTCAATCCCGTTCTTTCATATGTGATTACGGGTTTTTACTTGCTTGTGTTTTCTTATGACCGATTTTTTTACTATTTCACATTGGATTTTTCTGCTTTCTTTTTTTTGCATTTTACTTAAATTCCTTGAAAATATATTATGCCTTATGATAGTAATCATGTTGTTGATCTCACTTTTTGTTGAGGTCTAGTCTTTCTTCCTTAGAAGCCTAGGATCTAGCCATAGGATTTTTGTGTTGACTATTCCTAGAGGACTAGTAAGGGAACCCTCACCAATAGAAATTCCAAATGCTTCTTTGCTCTCTTGAAGTTTCACATGTTGGTTTTAACCTCTAGCACTTAGTAGGTGGAGCTAACATAGGGGAGATCAAGAAGAGTCCTTATAGGACTGTTTGGCCTTACAGTTAACCCTGGGTGGTGTGGTCTTTGTCAGTCTTGCACACACTCACTTGAAACCCCTAACCTTCACTCACAACCTAAGACCCTTAGCTAGACATGCTTAGCCTACTTCCCCACTCTTTTGGAAACTCATGTGGATGATCCCCCAGACCTTTAGCTCTAGGCTAGGGTTTGACTAAGACCAACACATGGAGGATTGATCCCCTTTTCTTTTATATACTTCTGCATCTAACTCCACTGTTAAGAACAAGATGTAAGTTTCCTGATAACAAAAGCAAAAAACTTGATCCCTATCTGGTATGATAGTACTATGATGTATGTGCAGTTAGATTCTTGATTCTCTTTATTTATATTTCTTTCTTTATAACGATGCCAAATACTTGACTCCAAGGAAAGTAAGAGTACAACTTTTATATTTAAATATTAGGATACTACGCAAGTATACAAATCAATATCAAGTAATATAGAACTTTTGATTAAGCCATGAAATATCAAACCTAAAGGGAGGACTACAAACTCTTAAGAAGAATTAGATAACAAACTCTACTTGGAAAAAGAGACTTACTTAAACTATAAATACTATGGTAAGAATGAAAGTTTGATTCTTTTTGGTAATTTTTATAATTAAAAATAAAGTAAACAACTAACTAAATTTAACTAGATTTTTGTAAGATGAAAGAAATACAAATAAAATATATTTTTCCTTATCATGAATCAGTAATAAGTATATGAATTATGTTGTAAAAGTATTTAATTGTGTTGTGCCAAATAGGAGCAATATTATTCGTTACCCTTACTAGAGATGCTATAAAGAACATTGGCTAATCTAACATTTAAATAGTCCTGAATACGGGCTAGGTAGGGAAGATACTAGCTCTCACTCTAGAGTTCCCTCTTCTCCCTCCATATGGGGGCTAGCCTCTCGTATCAAGACCTAAAATAATAGACTAAATTGGGGTCTTTAATCTGTCACTCTAAAGTCCTCTAAGTCTACACCCTTCAATGTTTATTTTCTTCTTTTTTTACACTCAACTAAATGAATTACATTTTCATCCATACAATCTCATGTGATTCTATCATTAATTGATTGAGATAATAACATCACGAACCTTATATGTTCTCACAACAAATATTAACATCTTAATCGGACAAATCAAGAAGTAAATGAAGTATAAGGATTAAATCATCACAACTTATTCCAACAATATAGATCAATACTTCACTCAACATCTATCCAATACTTAATTACTTATTATTTTAAGGAAATAGATAAAGAAAACTACTCAGAATTCATGGAGAAAACACAACAATGGTTAAGTTTTAAAGTAAAAATCTTGTAAAAGCATAAGAAGTCTAAATTAAAACCAAATGTAGTCACAAAGATAAAAAACTTATCGCAAATTCCTCTCCACCAAACTCTTAAAGTTTTTATAAATCTCTTGCTTTGTCTTACAATTCTCCCTATGTCTGGTTAGCTAATCCTAAAGGTTAAAATTTCTATATCTCACTAACAAACTATAATGATTCTTACTTAGAACTATATAATCACTTTCTCTTTCACTAGGAATGCAAAAAGTAGAAGAAGCCCTAAATAAAATCCTAAAACTTTTTACTTTCTTCTCTCAAAAAGTGTCCTAAGTCTTATATATATCTCAATTCAATCCACGTCTTCCTTTTATAGTTTTTTCCAAAAGTTGCTTTGGTGTCACTTCAAAATGTGTCCACATTCAATGAACCTTCTAAGAGTTCCTCTTGTCAAGAGCCATTTCAATGTATTTCTGAACACATTAATTGTAATTCACATTTTCACAAAGAGTTTCTTCAAACGCCCCTTCGAAATTCATCTAAAATTTCTTGATTTTTCATCATAACAATCGGAAGCGTAAGATCGAGGTCTTCAACGCTTAATTGCAACCTTCTCTGTCTTCTGGCGCTTAAGTGTCAGTCCTCGGTGCTTAGGCGCCACAAATCATTTTCAAACCGTCTTCATTTTTGCTCTAAATTTGACGTTTTTCACTCCTTTCACCATATTATTTCTATTTAATTATACTTGAAAAAGAACATAAACACCTTCCATTAAAGCGCAATATCCTAAAAAAAGGTATAAAAAAGTCTACATAAATGCTATATATTTTATATGTATCAAAATGCTCCAAATTTAAAACGTTACTTTTCGTCAAGTGACACTCCAATCTTTCAAAACCAAAATAAGCAGATTATGCAATTGAGTTTCTTTAGGATATTCTAAAATTTTGTTCTAGAAATATAGTAGTCCAATTTAGAAAAAACTTTAGTAAATGAGACCAACTTAGAGTTTAGAAATCTTTAATGTGAAGAAGTTTGAAAATATAACTTCTTATCTAGTTCAGAGATACTTGTAGATTTACCAAATATAGGGTTTAGGCATTCTATATTCCCCACTTAAAATTTTTATTAAGACTAATTATACTTACTATATTATGTCCTTAAGCTTGAGAGTCTCTCAATTCTTGTACTTTAAAAAGATCAGATGTGGAACCGATTTTTGATTAGGCACTAATCCTCAAGTTTCTCCTCCCTTTTTCTTTCAGGTGAGGATTACTATATCTTGATAGGCCATTAATGGTTTTAAATTCCACTCTTCCTTTATTAAGGCAAAGGTTTGATATATATACTTTACTTAAAAATATAATAATAGTTTTGAAAATTATTTTTAATAAAAGAAAGTTAAGTATTGAAAATAAAAGTCTAATCCTTCTATGTTTTTCAAAAATACATCTTCTCCTACTCAAGATAGTTACACAATATTTATCATTTCTACACTAAAAATTTTTAACTTTAAAATTTTCTTCATCACTATAGGTTTCATCTAACATTTCTACATTAAAAAGTTTACTTCCATAATATAACATCATACACATAATCATTTTTTTCCAATCAAAATCAAATTTATTTGAAGCACATTTGAGAACAAAAAAAATTCAAGTTTTGAAAACTGTTTTTCATCCCCNTACAAGTAAAAAAATTAAAAACAGGAGTAAAAATAAATTGATCAAATTTTAACTTAATTTTAACATATATGAGGTTTAACATATTTCTATGCAGTGGAGGATAACATAAAAGCAAAGAAACACAAAACCAATAGAAATTCATAACTACAAAATAAATAAAATACATGGTCATAAATTGAAATTTAAGCATGAAATTATTAAGTGCAAGTTAGTAATATTCTAAACCTCCCTAATATCATTGGAATAAGTTCTTCACAAACCAACAAAATACAACTAAACTGCAATGTTCACACACTACCAAAAAAAATATAACTACTCACAACAACACAAATACATTTTTAAACATCACAACAGTATCCAACACAACAGATAACAACATATATAACAACAGCCCAAAAAACTATAATAGGCAATAACATATAAAAGAGTAGCAACCCAAAAAACTACAACACATAAGAGTTCATACAATTTAAAAATAAAATATTGAAATCAATCCTCTTCCTATCATCATCAACATCATCATCATGTTCCTAATAACTCGTAGACTCATAATGAGGGTAATGTGGATATGAAGGAAATATCACACTTTGGTCACCCCTAATAAGGCTTTCCAAAGATGTGTGATATTTTTCTTCATAATCACGATGTCTCTTCATGTAAGTATCAATATGTCCTACATAGTTCTTTAAATTCAGTACCTTATCTGTAGTGCAGTTGATGTTATCAAACATCCTCTGCATTAATTATGACTGTGAATCAGGACTAGTCCACTGACATTGTGATGTAGATGCTCGTGAAGTAGAAGCACTAGAAACTCTTAAAAATCCACCTCTCTAGCCAAATATAGAATGCTCTGACTAAGATTTCACATTGACACTTGTAATAGGCTTTAGTGGTTGCAGAATCTCCTCCCAACTTTCAAATCTCACACCAGCTTACTCACATAATGAAAATATTAAGGATGCAAATCCCAAACGTGCAGTAGTAGCAGCTCTTACATAACTAGTGATCACCTGATAGATTAAGGATCCAATATCAATCAACTTCGACTGCTGAATGAAATAGTTTAGAATGTTTCTCTCTCCTATAACTTCACTCAGATGATTTATAGAGAGTAGGAGAGGTGAAATAAAATAGTGCATGCTTTTGTCGTGGCATCAAGCTTTGACATAGGAAAATTCAATCTTCTTTCATTCGTTATTTTCCACAATCCTCTTCCCTCAGTCAATGAAAAATTAAATTCATCCAACTCTCCTTTAGTAGAATTATAATTTGAATAAAAACATAATAAACCCATGGGTAGCTGGTAAAGTGAATTGATTACCTCTGAGGAAAAAGCTACTGATTTCCTTCTCACCATAGCCTGATCTTCCTCTATCTCAGGGAGATTAACGTAAAACTCCCAAACTATAGAAATGACCGTTACAGTAGAAAAATAATAGAAATGTTCCCACTATTGGTGAACTATCAAATCTTCCACAGCTCCACCCAGATTTTTAAAACATTGCTCAGGAATCAACTTTATCGACTGCATCGCTTCTGCATATCAATCTTGAGCATTTGAACTGACAAATTTGCTTGAATTAAAAGTGGACTTCCCCTTGCTCCTCTTCATTTTTGGTGCCATTATCTAAAAATTCACGATAAATCTTAAACACAAATCTAAATCACTAAACTTAACTTCCAAAAGCTTAAACTATTATTTCCACATATTTTCCATAGATTTTTCTTAAGTTTTCACCATAAATAATTATTTTTGGATACTTCCACAATGTACTCCAAATATATGGTGAAAATAAAAAATTTCTACATAGAAGTGAAGCTCTCACCATGAGAAGATGAAATCTAACAAATTTGGCTTAATTCCACCAAGAAATCTTCAATTTTAGAGGTGCCCTAAGTCCAAAATCATGAACGTGAGAGGAAAAAGACAATGGTCGGGAGTAAAAATGGCAATTTTCAGTTCAATTTTTCACTTTTAACCATTTGCAAACAGATTTTAGTGAACCTACCTCTCTGGTAACTTGCGAGGTTTTAATGTTTAGGTGCCAGTGCACAAATTTTGATATTTTTAACTTTTAAGTTAAATGCACATCTTGCATAAGTCATCAATCCCTAAATGGTTTTATAAATCTTATTAACAATTTTTTTCCCATTTTATTCTCCTCTTTCTCAAAATTTACAATTTTTTACAATTTTGATTCAACATACATAATTTTTCACACAAACAAACACTTTTGTTAATTTTTCACAACAAATACAAACACAATTTACACATAATTTCTCCAGTCCAAAGATTCTTGGATGAGATATCTCCTAAACACATCAATTCAAATACAAATTAAACTTAACATCAAAACACATATAACAAACAAACAAACTAGACTCCTAAACTTACTTCCATTCTTCTTCTAGTGGAACATATCACAGCCTTTCACTTGTTTCTCCTGGGGCATTTGGAATATAGAGTTGATAGAACAGGCGGCTTTGAAGAACTCTCATTGAGTCTTCTTCAATCCACATGTTTTTCAAATACATCGCCTTGTTTGCTTCTTCTATATTACTTATATGGCTGAATTGCATTTTGAGATGCCATCTGATATGCTACAATTGTGTGTTAGTCTTATTCACTTTTGCTTTGATTTCCACATCGGCCTCAGTCTTTGCAATCTTCTCCGCTATTCCTTCTATACTAACGACTAGGAATGTGTTGTATAACTCTTGTGCACTTTAACTCATGAAACTCTTCTTAATGACTTCTTCTTTCTTCATCATTTCAATCTCCAAAGAAGACATCTTTGCAAGTTCTCTCACTCTTTTTCTTTTCACTTAGACTTTAGGATGAATATTTGAAGTGGGGTAAAAGTTCTCTTCATTCTCATGCTATTTATAGGCCTTGGATGAAGCTTAGACCCGCCACTCACATTCACAAACATCTAAATTGCATTTAAAGCCACTAAACCACATTTGATTCCTCTAGAATATTAATTCTGCATGTTTTTTTTCTTAACTACCGAGCCTGAGCACCGCGTGTTGGCTCTTAAGCGCTGGTGCTTACTTTAGCACAGGTTTGGTTAATCTCCAAAATGCACTATAACTTGTCTAAGTCATCAATTATGGTCTTAAAATCTTCACTATATCATTATATTTTCAAAAATACTACAACATTTTTCTTAATAAAACACGACAACATATCATTTAAAACAAATATACACTGATAACTATGGATTGCCTCTCATAAAGCGCTAGGTTTTACATCATCAACCCGACGTAATTAGTGCTTATAATGGTTGACCCAACAACAAAAGATCATTTAAATTAAGTTAATCCCCTTAAAAATAAGGTTTCAATCTGTGACCTTTCACTTTGAATATTTTATCAGTTTTACGATCTTTGATATCCACAGCTCCATAGGGATTAACTTTTATCACAACAAATGAGCCCATCCACCTAAACTTAAGTTTTCTTAAAAATAATCTTAATCCAGCATTATATAGCAAAACTTGTTGCCCTGACTCAAAATTTTTAGTAAGAATCCTCTGTCATGCCACATCTTCATCTGTTCTTTAGAAATCTTTGCACTCTCAAAAGATTCATTCCTTATTTCTTCAAGCTCATTTAATTAATAGTTTTTTCTCACCAACATCTTTTAAATTATAATTGAATTCCTTAAAGCCCAATATGCTTTATGCTCAAGTTCAACTAGTAAATGACAAGCTTTCCCAAATATTATCCTATATAGGGACATTCCTGTAGGAGTTCTATATGAAGTCCTATAAGCCCACGAAAAATTATCAAGTTTGAATGACCAATCCATTTTTTTGGATTCACAAATTTTTCCAAAATTCTTTTAATTTCATGATTGAATAATTCAACCAAATCACTTCTCTGAAGATGATAAGTAGTGGCAATTTGATGGTTGATATAATATTTCTTTACTAATTTCTTCATTGTTGCATTTCTAAAATGACTTCCCCCATCAGTCATGATCACTCTCGGCATCCAAAATCCACAAAATATTTTCATTCTTAAAAATTTTGTAACACTTTGAGCAACACATCAAGGTAAAACAACATCTTCTATCCATTTGGATACATAGTCTACTGCAGGCTTTGGTATACAGCAGGTGATAACTTTAAAAATACAGGCTTTAAAGCATTAAATGAAACACAATATATTTTAAAGGATTTGCTAAGAATTGAAAACATAAACATAAAATAACAATATCTAAAAAATGCAAAAAAATAAAAATCTACAATTACTATTATAGTTAAGTTCAAAGTACAACATTACATGAAAGTTCCTATCACAAATACTTTTAAAGAAAATAAATAACAAAACAATCAAAGTAATAAAAAAACAAAACAAACTCTTAAAATATCAGTCATCATCCTCTTCCTCCTCCTCCTCCTCCTCATCATCATCATCTTTTTTTTCTTCTTGTTCTTCTCTTCATGATCTGGCACATAAGGACTAAAACTGGGGCAAGTTAGAAATTCCACATTATAATCACCCCTTAGATATCTAATCATAGCCTCCTAATATGCTATATCAAATTGAACTCTCCTCTATTAATATTAAATGTTATATGCATTCCTTGCTTCTAATTCTCCAATCCTATTTTGCAAATTGACAATATCACTTTGTTGGATCATGAGCTGCTCCATGATGTTCTCAACTGAAGCAGACCTGAAAGTAGATGGCCTTGCAGCAGAGGTTAAGGGTCTATCACTACCTCTACTCCTCAATTCAACAAATAATTCAAATCTTTGGACTGTGTGTTTCCCAATTGGTTCCTATGGCTGCAGCTTTTCTTCATTTCCACCACACTCTACTCTTGATTGTTCACATAAAGTTAAAATTAGGGCAGGGTATCCCAAATCACTTGTTGTAGCACTCCTGACTATAATCTGAGCATTATATACTATACCAACACCAACATCTACTGCCTTCATTTGTTGAATGCAAAAATTTAGCATAGTTCTTTCCTTTGTTACTTCGATCAGATGATTCATTGGCAACAATTTTGCATGGATGAAGTAATGCCATGCCTTTGATTGAAAAGTCATCATGGAAGTGGAGAAATTAACTTTCTTATTTTTTTAACTTTCCATTCTCCCCTTCCATTAGTGAGAAAGGCAATTACTTCATCTAGTGATGAGTCAGTCATCACGAATGCAACATATTTACAATGTAATTCATTTCTCAATCTCTAGAATGCATTGATCCTCCTTCTAGAAAGTTCAACTTGCTTAACTCACAGGAAGATGTGATCTTCTGAAGTAAATTGCAAGTTGGCATACAACTCACGTATTATTGGCACAATAGCTATTGTAGTGAAGTAGCAGAATCTTTCCCACTTTTTAGCGACGATCTACCTCTTGATCTCGCCACCTGGGTTAGCAAATGCTCATTCCTGAATCAATTTCCTCAAGCCCATTTTGGTATTATAGTTATGGGACTTATAATTGACAAATCTCCTTGCGTCAAAATCTCCCGTAGGCTTTCCTCTTTTCACACGTGTTGCCATAGAAATTTTTATGTAAATAAATTACAAAATCAAAAATATATTTCCACAAGTAAGATTATTTGGTTTTTATCTTTTCACCATGAGTTTTCTTTAAGCATCTTCAATAAATTCCCAAACTTTGGATTTCCCATAATGTAGGATAAATCATGGTGAAAATAAAAAATTTCTAAGTTAAAGTGAAGCTCTTACCAAGAGAAGATGAAATCTAAGAACTTTAACCCTTGAAATCTTCTCAAATCCACGCAATGTTAAGCCCTAAGTTGAGGTTTAGAGGTAGGAGATGACCCAAGCAGTAAAAATGGAGTTCTACTGGGCTATTTTGTAGTTTTAACCCTTTCTAGCTGTTGGCGATATTTCGGGTTGGTTTGTGGGGTTGCCCGTAAGAAGCTGTCGGTCGCTGGAATCGAAATCCCGTCGCCTGTTTGTGGGGTTGCCCGTAAGAAGCTGTCGGTCATCGGAATCAAAAATCCCGTCACCCGCTTCGAAGGACATTGAAGTATGAAATCAAACTGACCCCATATTTTTCATAGTTTAAAATGAAAGAGCACTTTACCTCAAATCCTGCATCTATCTCGAAGGATAAATACAAAAATTGAGGATGAGGCTCGATCAAATAAACTAAGGAAAGTATGACGTCCGTTTGGTCTGCAAGAGGATGAGGCTCGATCAATTAAACTAAGGAAAGTATGACGTCCGTTTGGTCTGCAAAACCTTGGGTGAGGGTTGATCAAATAAACTAGAGAAAGTTATGCCATCCGTTTGGTCTGCGAAACCAATGTATTGCCGCAAGTTCCCCTATTTAATATAAAGAATTAAATAGGGTTTATATTAAGCTGGGTTCGGACATGGTTATATAAGGGAAAGCCCCTATAGTTAATTACATCCTAAATGACCAAAGTCACTTAAGAAGACTCGTATTTAATATAAAAGATTAAATAGGGTTTATATTAAGCTGGGTTCGGACATGCTTCATATAAGGGTACCCCTATAGTTAATTACATCTTAAATGACCAAAGTCACCTAAGAAGACTCTCGATAAAAATTCCCCTATAGTTAATTACATCTTAAATGACCAAAGTCACCTAAGAAGACTCTCGATAAAAATCTAGCTATAGTTAATTACATCTTAAATGACCAAAGTCACTTAAGAAGACTCTCGATAAAAATTAAGAAAAATCTTCAAGGAATTTCAAAGGGTGGGACTCTTCAATGAAATCGGATGTAGAGGTGTGAAAGGAGATTGATTCAAATTTGGAACATTTTATTGTAGAATCCAAAAGAAGAAAAACTAGGGGATGTCATGGATCGAGAGGAGAACCTCGGTGACTTCCCAAGCTATCCTAATGTTTGGCTTCAGTTTTAAGGAGAAATATTTAGGTGTTCCATCCTGCCAATTTTATTAGTTAGGGCTTACATTCGTGTGAAATGATCACACAAATAGCCTGGATGATGTGAGGGTTTAGGTCATGACAAAAGACAACTTCGAAATCCTAAGACGAGTTAGGGCTTATATTGTATAGCAGGGTCATGCAAAGGACTAAAGATAAGGTGAGGATTTATGTTGCATAAGCAAGCAACCTCGAAGTCCTATGGCTTTGTTGTTTAAGTCTAAGGAAGGAAAATTGGTTTAGTTGGGGAAGACAGGTGTTGTTGTCTGAAGATGGCCGTGTTGCCCACCATGCTAGCTCCAAGCTCCTTGCCGCGAAAAGTTTTAGTTATCTAGTGTGTCAAGTTATAATGTCAAATCAGGTGGCCCTATGGTTGAAGTTCTTTAATTCTTAGTGGTGTCAAGTTATAATATCAAATCAGGTGGCCCTATGGTTGAAGTTCTTTAAATTTTATGGGGGTATGGTCAAGTTATAATATCAAATCAGGTGGCCTTATGGTTGAAGTTCTTTAAATTTTATAAGGGCGTCTGCTGCCCACCAAGCTAGCTCCAAGCTCCTGCTGCGACGAGTTTGAGTTATCTAGTGTGCCATGTTATAATGTCAAATCAGGTGGCCCTATGGTTGAAGTTCTTTAAATTTTATAGAGGGCATATTAAAGTTTATTGGAGCGACACCGGTTAGGATCCTACGGTTCCCTCGTTCCG
>JXCR01056426.1:20416-35902 GCA_002079205.1 Phalaenopsis hybrid cultivar | reverse complement strand
AATTAGGGGAGTTCAGACATTCAAAATATTTAAAGCATGCTTTACCAGCTATACTAATTCCCAGAAAACAAAAGGAGCAAAAAAAATCAATATAAAAAATAATTTATGAGAAGAAGCTTGAGGTGAGCATAAAATCAAAACTTGGTGTCTAAATTTAGACATTCAAAATCCTTAAAATGTGCTCCACCAGATATAGTAATTCTCAGCAAAAAAGAAAGAAAATAAAATTTGTAATAAACTTGACTCAAAAAAAAAGAAAAGAAAAGGAGAAAAGAAATGCACCCCGAGAAGAAGCTTGAGGTGGATGCATAATGAAAATTTGGTGTCTGAATCCTCCCCTAATTGATAATACTTGAAATGCTCTCTTAAGAAGATTCTTTGAATATTATATTTAGGAAAATATTAAGCAATCTTGTGCCTTTTGGTTGGCTACTAATTGACTCGGAAATATCTTTTTATGATGAAAAGTATTTTAATCACACAATCATAAATTTTGAAATATGCTTAGTCCCATAAAGAAAGAATTAAAGTAAAGGGTCATGTTATTAGCAATTTACCCTGAAGTCATATCTTTCAATGCTCAGAAGATTCAACTCCAAGTCAATTTTAAGAGCCTCAAAATGATTTCTCAAAGATAGTGTGAATGATGTTTACAAAATAAACGACAAAGAAGCGACACCTACTACAAATGAAACTAGGAAGTTGTGACCTTTTCAACTGTGGTGTCCTTATAAATAACACATATTTATAGATACTTGAAAGAATATAATTTTAATAACACCTTAAAGAGTGGGTTATTCTCTGACATTTGCATTCACTCAATGGTTGATAACTCGAGAAGTATTGTGCATTGTAATGTTTTAAAGGCAAAGCCTTGTTCTACGAGGCACTGATGCCACACTTGCCTAAAATGGGCTCCAAATCCTAACAAAAAGAAAAAGACAACATAATGAAAGAGAACTCATAAAATAACAAAACAAACAAAATGAAATCAATAATCATAAAAGTAAATAAAAGATGTTGATATGAAACAAACAAAGCTTGACAATAGAAGCTCGAAGTCCAAACTTTAACTCCATAAATCTTCACAAATTCCACAAATTTCTCACAAATTTGACACACAACATTTAAAAGAAAGATGATTCATACATTTGATTATGCATTGCTTTAGAATCTCCTTCCTAATGTAATGGTTCATACTACATTTTAGAGGAAGAGGATTCATACATCCAATTCAACATTGCTTCAAGATCTCCTTCATATCGTAATGGTTCACACTACATTTAAGAGATTGAGGATCACGACATTTGATACCGCATTGCTTTAGGAGTCCTTCCTATTGTAATGGTTCAAATTAAACTTTAGAGGTTGAGGACCACGATATCCGATACCACATTGCTTTAGGAGTCCTTCCTATTGTAATGGCTCAAATTAAACTTTAGAGGTTGAGGATCACAACATCCAATTTTGCATTGCCTTAAGAGCTCCTCCTATCACAATATTTTAAATCAAAGTCTAGAGGTTGAGAATTTTACATTCAATTCCGCGTTGCTCTAGGATCTCCTCCTATCACAATCTATCAAATCAAATTTTAGAGGTTGAGAATTTTACATCTGATTCTACATTGCTTTAGCATCTTCTTCCCATTGCAATGGTTCACACTACATTTTAGAGGAAGAGGATTCATATACCCATTCCTATCACGATGGTTCACACAACATTTTATTGGAAGAGGATTCATACATCCAATTCCACATTGCTTTAGGATCTTTTTCCTATCAAAATGGTTCACACTACATTTTATAGGAAGAGGAGTCATACATCTAATTTTGTGTTGCTTTAGGTTCTCCTTCCTATTGTAATGGATCACACTACATTTTAAAGGAAGTGGATTCATACATCTGATTTCAAATTGCCCTAGGATCATCTTCCTATCGCAATGGTTCACGCTCCATTTTAGAGGTTGAGGAGCACAATATCCAATGTGACATTGCTTTATGATTCCTTTCTATCACAATGGTTCAAATTAAATTTTAAAGGTTGAGTATCACAACATTCAATACCGCATCGTAGGATTCCTTCCTATTGCAATGGTTCAGATTACATATTAGAGTTTGAGGATCACATCATTCGATACTGCATTGCTTTAGGATTCCTTCCAATAGCAATGGTTCAATTAAATTTTAGAGGTTGAGGAGCACAACATCTGATACCGCATTGCTTTAAGATTCCTTCCTATCACAATGGTTTAAATTAAATTTTAGAAGTTGAGGAGCACAACATCCGATATCACATTTCTTTAAGATTCCTTCCTATCGCAATAGTTCAAATTAAATTTAAGAGGTTGAGGATCATAGCATCAGATACCACATTTCTTTAGGATTCCTTCCTATCACAATGGTTTAGTTTAAATTTTATAGGTTGAGGATCACAACATCTGATATCACATTGCTTTTAGATTCATTCATTTCACGATGGATCAAATTAAATTTTAGAGTTTGAGGATCAAAACATCTAATCTCGCATTGCTTTAGGATTCCTTCCTATTGCAATGGTTCAAATTAAATTTTAGAGGTTGAGGATCACAACATCTAATATCACACTGCTTTTGGATTCCTTCCTATCGAAATGGTTGAAATCAAACTTTAGAGGATGAGGATTCTGACATCCAATTCTGCATTACATTAGAATTCTTTCCTACTGGAATGGCTCTGATTAATTCTTAGAGGTTGAAGGAGTAAGCTCTTCGATTAAGTCAAGGCTTTCGATTCTCATCCTTTTGGGGTTGATACCTAAATTCCAATTCCCATCTCATCTCTTTGAACTTTCGTTAGCTCTTGGGTTGGAGGTGAGTCCATGCGCTTTACTTCTTAATCTCAACTTTCTATAAAGATGTTTATTGCGATGTATACGTTTATATGCTTAATTTCCTTAGTAATGATCCTTCCTTTGCAACAGTGCCAAATACTTGATCCCAAACGAAAGTCAGGTAAATTCTTTTAAATGAAGCAAATAAAAATAAAGTTAAAATATTTAAATATGGGATAATATGCAAGTATATGTATCGTTATCAAGTAATATAGGACTTTTTGATTACGCCTCGAATATTGAACCCATAGGAAAAACTTGCAATATGCACTCTACAAAAAAAAAAGAAATTAGATAACAAATTTCTACTTAGTAAAATATTTTTACTTAAACTAAAGATGCTATAATAGGAATGAAATTTGTTTTTTTTTGTAATTTTTTGNTGGTTCAGTTAAATTTTAGAGGTTGAGGAGCACAACATCTGATACCGCATTGCTTTAAGATTCCTTCCTATCGCAATGGTTTAAATTAAATTTTAGAAGTTGAGGAGCACAACATCTGATATCACATTTCTTTAAGATTCCTTCCTATCACAATAATTCAAATTAAATTTAAGAGGTTGAGGATCATAGCATCAGATACCACATTGCTTTAGGATTCCTTCCTATCATAATAGTTCAGTTTAAATTTTATAGGTTGAGGATCACAACATCTTATATCACATTGCTTTTAGATTCATTCATATCACGATGGATCAAATTAAATTTTAGAGTTTGAGGATCGCAACATCCAATTTTGCATTGCTTTAGGATTCCTTCCTATTGCAATGGTTCAAATTAAATTTTAGAGGTTGAGGATCACAACATCTGATATCGCACTGCTTTAGGATTCCTCCCTATCAAAATGGTTGAAATCAAACTTTAGAGGATGAGGATTCTGACATCCAATTCTGCATTACATTAAAATTCTTTACTACTGTAATGGATCTGATTAACTCTTAGAGGTTGAAGGAGTAAGCTCTTCGATTAAGTCAAGGCTTTCGATTCTCATACTTTTGGGGTTGATACCTAAATTCCGATTCCCATCTCATCTCTTTGAACTTTCGTTAGCTCTTGGGTTGGAGGCGAGTCTATGCGCTTTCCTTCTTAATCTCAACTTTCTATAAAGATGTTTATTGCGATGTATACATTTATATGCTTAATTTCCTTAGTAATGATCCTTCCTTTGCAACAGTGCCAAATACTTGATCCCAAACAAAAGTTAGGTAAATTCTTTTCAATGAAGCAAATAAAAATAAAGTTAAAATATTTAAATATGGGATACTATGCAAGTATACATATCGTTATCAAGTAATATAGGACTTTTTGATTACGCCTCAAATATCAAACCCATAGGGAAAACTTGCAATATGCACTCTACAAAAAATAAAATTAGATAACAAATTTCTACTTAGTAAAATATTTTTACAAATTTCTACTTAGTAAAATATTTTTACTTAAACTAGAGATGCTATAATAGAAATGAAATTTAATTTTTTTTGTAATTTTTTAATAATTTAAATAAATTAAGAAACTAATTAACTTAACTAAATACTTACAAGATGAATACAATATAAATAAAATATTCTTTTTATTATCATGAATCAGTAACAAGTATAAAAATTANAATTTAAATAAATTAAGAAACTAATTAACTTAACTAAATACTTACAAGATGAATACAATATAAATAAAATATCCTTTTTCTTATCATGAATCAGTAACAAGTATAAAAATTCTGTTGTGGAAGCATTCTAATTGTGTTGTGCCAAATAAGAGCAATCATATTCTTTACCCTTACTAGAGATGCTATGGCTAATCGATAGTTTGAATAGTTTTGAAGACCAATTAGGTATGGAAGATACTAGCTCTCACTCTAGAGTTCCCTCTTCTCCCTTCACCTGAGCGCTAACATCTTATATCAAAACCTAAAACTATAAATCAAATTGGGGGCTTTAGCATGTCACTCTAAAGTCCTCTAATTTTACACCCATGAAAGTTTGTTTGCCTTTTTATTTGCGCTCAACCCCATGAACTACATTTTCATCTATGAAATTAAATGTGATTCTTACTATTTGTTGACTAAGATNTTACCCTTACTAGAGATGCTATGGCTAATCGATAGTTTGAATAGTTTTGAAGACCAATTAGGTATGGAAGATTCTAGCTCTCACTCTAGAGTTCCCTCTTCTCCCTTCACCTGAGCACTAATATCTCATATTAAAACCTAACACTATAAATCAAATTCGGGGCTTTAGCATGTCACTCTAAAGTCCTCTAATTATACACCCATGAAAGTTTGTTTGCCTATTTATTTGCGCTCAACCCCATGAACTACATTTTCATCTATGAAATTAAATGTGATTCTTACTATTTGTTGACTAAGACAATACCATCTCGGATTTGACATGTTCTCACAATAGGTATTAACATCTTAATTGGACAAATCAAGAAGTAAATGAAGTACAAGATTTCAAATCACCACAACTTCTTCCAACATTAAAGTCTAACACTTCACACAACTTCCTTTCAATACTTAATCACTTATCATTTCAAGGAAAAAGTTAAAAAAAACTAATCAAAATTCATGGAGAAAACGCAACCGCACTTGAGTTTAAAAGTAGAAATCATGCACACAAACAAGAAATCTAAATTAAAATCAAATTTAGTCACAAAGATAAACACTTATCTCAAATCCTCTCCACCAAATGTCTTAAAGTTCTTTTGAATTCTCTTCCTTCACTTACAATACAAAGTAAAAACTCAAAATAAAATGAAATGGTGGCCGCCGGCGGTGGCGGTTACTATGATGAATGATGGCTATTGGATGTGAATTGGCCTCTCTCCCTTGATGATCCAAGTTTTCTTTAATAAAAATCTACGTGGTGCATTGGTGTCTCTTCAAAATATTTCTCCATTCAATGAATCTTATAGAAGTTGTCTCCCTTTAAAAACCAATTGAATGAATTTTCGTGCCATGAACTATTTCCCACTTTTTTACCAAGGGTTGCTTCAAACACCTCTTCTAAAGTCATCAAAATTCAATGAATCATCAAATAACTACTTTTGGTGCTTAAGCGCGGGGTACCTGGTGCTTAGGTGTGGCTCTCTTTGAATAATTGGCCCGTAAGTGCCAGTACTGGGCGCTTAGACACCTCAGCTCATTTTTTTGCACCTTCTTCATTTTTGCTTCAAATTTGATCCTTTTTCACTCATTTTACCATTTTTCATCTATTTAATCGTACCTAAAATAAAAGCACACAAATAATTTTAATTAAAGCACAATATCTCAAAAAATAGGTATAAAAATGTGTACAAAAATATTGTGTATTTTAGGTGTATCAAAATCCCCCAAACTTAAAATGTTACTTGTGATCAAGTGACACTTCAATCTTTAAAAAATAAATAAGTAGATTATATGTATGAGTATCTTTAGGATTTTCTTAAATTTTGATGTAAAAATATAGTAGTCCAATTTAAAAAATATATATTAGTAAATGAGACCAACTTAGAGTTTAAAAATTTTTAATGTAAGGAAGTATGAAAATATGAGTTTATATCTAGTTCAAAAATATTGTAGATTCGCCAAATATAGAGTTTAGATATTCTATAATCTCCACTTAAAAATTTTTATTAAGCATAATTTTACTTACTATATTATATCCTTAAGCTTAAGAGTTTCTCACGTCTTATACTTTAAAAATATCTGATGTGGAACGAATTTTTGATTGGGCACTAATCCTCAAGTTTCTCCTCCCTTTTTCAATTTTTCTTTTCTTTTTCTTTTTCTTTCTTTTTTTCTTTTTTTTTCTTTTTCTTTTCTTCTTTTCAGGCAAGGATTATTATATTTGGATAGACATTTAATGATTTTTTATTCTATTAAATGTATTTTACCCCTCCAGCCAAAAATGGAATGATGTGAATAAGATTTTACATTCACACTGGTAGTAGCCTTACATGGCTGCAATATCTCCTCCTAGATACCAAATCTAACTCCAACCTACTTGTAAATCCTAAACCTACAGTAGTAGCATCAACAACAGAACTGGCGATAAAATTATAAATCAAAGGTCCAATATTGATGAGCTTGAATTGTTGGATCCAATATTTCAAAATTGCTCGATCACGAGTTACTTTAATAAGATGATTGGTAGGTGGAATACAAGCAAAAATAAAGTAGTGACATGCCTTTACAGTGGAATATAACCTCAAAGTGGGGAAGTTGAATCTTCTCTCATTGGTTATCTTCCATAATCCTCTTCCTCCGGTCAATGTTGAAATGATCTCGTCTAAATCCTTCTCATTTGGACTATAGTTCCAATAAAAACATAAAGTACTTGGAGGTAATTGATAAAACTGATTATTACCTCAGAAGAAAAAGACATTGTCTTTCCTCTAACCATGACTCCTTCAGCTTCAGGGAGATTTGCATAGAATTCCCACACAACAACAATCACTGCTACAACAGAATTGCCCCCATTGGCGACGAACAATCAGATTTTCTATAGCTCCTCCCGGACTTTTAAAACAACATTTAGAAATCAACTTTCTTGATTGAAGTGCATCACTGTATCGATCCTAAGCTCTAGCACTAACAAACTTGCTTGAATCAAATTGGGTCTTTCCTTTGCTCCTCTTCATTCTTGGTGCCATTTCTAAAAAATTATATAAATTTCACAATAAATTCCAAATTTAACTCTAAATCACTAAACTTAACTCCTAAAAGCTTAAGCTATCAAATTCATATATTTTCCATAGATTTTTCTCAACTTTTCACCATGAATAGTGATTTTCACGTAGATCATGAATGTGCTCAAAATACATGGTGAAAATAAAAGATTTGTACATAGAAGTGAAGCTCTTACCTAAAGGATATCAAATCTAGCATTTTTTGCTCTAAATCACTAGGAAATCTTCAAAATATGGTGCTCCCAAACTTTAAAATGACGACAACTCGAAGAAGGGGATGAAGTTGAGGTGCAAAAATGGAGATTTCAGACCGAGTCGTCACTTAAAACTGTTTGCAAACCAATTTACGTGAACCGACTCTGAAGCGAGAATGGTTTGACGCTTAGGCACCCGTCTCTCTATTTAGGTAGCGCTTAAGCATGGGGCTTAGCGCTTAAGTGCCAATGCACAAATTTTGATTTCTTTTGGTTTATAAGTGAAATGCACTTCCAGCCTAAGTCAACCAACCCTACATGGTCTCATAACTCTTTAATAACTATTTTCTTCCCTTTCAACTCTCCTCTTACTCAAGATTCATCAATCTTAACTAATTTGATTCAACACAAAATAATAAGAAATTTTCACACAAACAAACACTTATATTCATTCACAAACAATTACAAACATTTTTAATACATAAATCCTCAATTCAAATAGCCTTGGATGAGAAAATTCCTAAACATAAACACTAGACAATGATAATATTAAAAAAATTTTAAACACACTTAACATTAACCAAACAAACACTTAAAAAAACTTATTTCCACTCTGCGTTTGGTGGAACGAACCCTAGCCTATCATTAGTCTCTCCATCAGCATTTGAAATGTAAATATGATAAAATGAATGATGGTTAATAACTCTGATTAAATCTTCTTCAATCCATTTGTTCTTCAAATGCAGAGCCTTGTATGCTTCTTCTATAAAACTGCTATGGCTTAACTACATCTTAAGTTGCCATCCCATATGATCCAGATGTGAGTTAACTTCCATCACTTTCGCTTAAATTGAAACCACGTCAGCCTCAATTTTAGTGATTTTCTTCGCTATTCCTTCGATACTAACAACTAGAAAACTGTTATATAATTCTTACACACTCTGACTAATGAATTTATTTCTCATTTCTTCCTCCTTTTTCTTCAAATCACTCTCCTAAGATGTCATTTTTCCAAAACTCTCTCTTTTCTCTTAGGATTTAGGGTTAAAATTGAATTTTGGTAAAAATCTTTACATAAACTCTCTATTTATAGGCTCAAAACTCCCTTATAACTCCTAGGCATGTTCTATAATGACTATCCCATGTTAAAGCCATCCAAATCATGGTTAAAACTTTTAGAAACTGAAATTCACACATGTTTTTAACTTTCGCGCTTAAGCGCCGGATATCGACGCTTAAGTTCCAGTGCTCAATTTAGCACTAGTCAACTTAACATTCAAAACATTTGTTCTAACATGTCTAAGTCATCTTTTAAGGTCTTAGAATATTCACTAAATCATTATATATTCAAAATATTATTAATATTTTCTAAATCAGACTTAACAACAAAACAATAAAAACAAACACACACATAATTATGGGTTGCCTACCACAGAGCGCTTGGTTTAACGTTGTCAGCCTGACGTAGCCAGTACTTATTCTGGTTGACCCAACATCATAAAATCATTTAATTTAGGTTGGTCATCTAAAAAGTAGGATTTTAGCCCGTGACCATTCACTTTGAATATTTTATCAGTTTTATGATCTTTGATATCCATAGCTCCATAGGGCTAAAATTTTATCACAAAAAATGGGCTCATCCACCTGGACTTAAGTTTGCCTGGAAATAATATTAAACTTACATTATAAAGCAAAACTTATTGCCCTGACTAAAAATTTTTACTAAGAATCCTTCGATCACGCCACATCTTCATCTTTTCTTTGTAAATCTTAGCACTTTCATAAGATTTATTCCTTATCTTTGCAAGCTCATTTAATTGCATTAGCCTTTTCTCACTAGCATCCTTTAAAGTATAACTAAATTATTTAATAGCCCAATATACTTTATTCTCAAGTTCAACTTGTAAGTGATAAGCTTTTCCAAATATTAGCCTGTATGGAGATATTCCTATAGGAGTTCTGTATGCAGTCCTATAAGCCCACAAAGCATAATCAAGTTTGACTGAACAATCTGTTTTAGTAAGATTTACAGATTTTTCCAATATTATTTTAATTTCACGATTGGATAATTCAGCCAAACCACTTGTATGAGGATGATAAGCAGTAGCAATTCTATGGTTAATATGATATTTCTTTAATAACTTCTACATTATTGCATTTTTGAAATGACTTCCCCAATAGTTATGATTATTCTCGGCATCCCAAATCTATAAAATATATTCATTTTTAAAAACTTTGCAACACTTTGAACATCACATCGAGGCAAAGCAACAAATTCTAGCCATTTTGATACATAATCTACTACTAAAAATATATTTAAATTTTTGAAAGATGGTATAAACGGTCCCATGAAATCTATGCCCTAAACATCAAATATTTCAACTTCTAACACACAATTGAGGGGCATCTCATTCATCCTAGAAATATTGCCTGCTCATTGATATCAATCACAAGTTTTGACATAACTGTTAACATCTCTAAAGTTTGTACACTAATAAAATCCAAATTGTAAAATTTTGTATGTTGTTTTATCAACACCAAAATGTCCCCCAAATTTAGAATTATGACATTTTTGGATAATTTCATAAGAATATTCTAAAGGCACACATCTTTGAATAATTAAATAATTTCCTTGTTTATATAAAAATGAGTCTTCCCAAAAATAAGTCTTAGCTTCAGATAAAAAATTCCTCTTCTATTTGTATGTCATTCCATAAGGTATAATATTACTAACAATAAAATTTACAATATCGCCATACCATGGAACACACTACTCATTAACATTAAAGAATTCCTCATCTGAAAAATGTTCATTAATCTCTTTTTCATAACAAAGTGGTTTCTCTAATTCAAGCTAGGATAGATAATTAGCAATTTGATTCTCAGCTCTTTTACTATCTACTATCACAAAGTCAAATTCTTGCAAAAGATAAATCCATCTTATCAGTTTTAGCTTTGCATTCTTCTTTTTCATTAAATACTTAATAGCAAAATGATATGTATGCACAATACACTTAGCTCCAAATAAGTACAATCTAAATTTATTAAAAGCATAAACAACATGTAATAACTCTTTCTTGGTTGTGTTATAATTAATTTGAGCTTCATTAAGAGTTCTACTAGCATAGTATATAACTTTGAAAATCATATCATGTTTTTGTCCTAAAATAACTTCAATAGCATAATCACTTGCATCACACATTAATTCAAAAGGTTTTTCCCAATCTGGTGAAATAATAATTGTTGCAGTGATTAATTTTTCTTTTAATAATTTAAAAGCATTTAGAAACTCTTCATAAAAATTAAAAAACACATCTTTTTCAAGTAAATGGCATAGAGGCTTAGCAATTTTTGAAAAGTCTTTAATATACCGGCTGTAGAATCCAGCATGTCCTTAAAAACTCCTAATTTCCTTCACATTCATTGGGTAAGGTAAAATAGTGATCACTTGAATTATTGCAGGGTCTACCATTTTTTAAAATTTGGTGTCCCAAAACTATTCCTCATACTACCATAAATTGACATTTTTCCCAATTAAAGACTAAATTTGTTTCTTCACAGCACTTAAGAACTTTTAATAAATGCTCTAAACATGATTCAAATGAAGTCCCAAAAAATTAAAAATCTTCCATAAAAACTTGAATCTCTTTTTCAAACAAATCACAAAAATAGCCATCAAACATCTTTGAAATGNCCAGCATGTCCTTAAAAACTCCTAATTTCCTTCACATTCATTGGGTAAGGTAAAATAGTGATCACTTGAATTTTTGCAAGGTCTACCATTTTCTAAAATTTGGTGTCCTAAAACTATTCCTCATTCTACCATAAATTGGCATTTTTCCCAGTTAAGGACTAAATTTGTTTCTTCACATCACTTAAGAACTTCTAACAAATGTTCTAAACATGATTCAAATGAAGTTCCAAATAATGAAAAATCTTCCATAAAAACTTGAATCTCTTTTTCAAATAAATCACAAAAATAGCCATCAAACATCTTTGAAATTTAGCAGGTGCATTACATAAACCAAATGACATTCTTCTAAAAGCAATTGTACTATAAGGACTAGTAAAAGTTGTTTCTCTTGATCCTCAAGAGCCATTTGTATTTGGTGATAACTAGCATATCCATTTAGAAAACAAAAAATATTTATGCCCAATTAGTCTATCCAGCATTTGATCTAGAAAGGGTAGTGGAAAATGATCTTTCTTAGTGGAGAGATTTAATTTTCTATAATCAATGCATATTTTCTATCCCGTGACTTGCCTTATTGGTACTAACTCATTATGTTCATTCAAAGTCACAATCACTTCTCCTTTCTTAAGAATTCAGAGAGTTGGACTAACCCATGCATTATCTAAAATAGGGTAGATAATTTCAGCATCTTACGACTTTAAAATTTCTTTCTTATCAACCTCTTTCATAACATGATTCAATTTCCTTTGAAGATCAGCCCTGGGTTTGCAGTTCTCTTCCATATGAAATATATGCATACAAATTGAAGGATTGATTCCTTTTATACATCAATTGTCCATCCAAAGGCTTTCTTGTAATTCTTTAAGGTTTTCATCAAACTCATTTCTTCTTCTGAAGTTAATTTTGAGGAAATTATAACTGGTAATGTTGAGGAATCACCTAAAAAAGCATACTTCAAATGTTCAGAAAGTAAATTCAACTCAAGCTCAGAAGGTTTTTCAATTGATGCAGAAAAAAATGTATCTTTTTCTGTTGTGTCCAAAACTTCAGAACTTTCTCAAACATAATTTAAATCTTCCTTGTGTAAATCTTCATATTAATCTAATTCCTCTTCTTTCTTGTGTTCCAACTCTTTCATTTCAGATTTCTCTTCATAAGTTGTTTTGAAATGACATTCACTTAAATACTTTATCAAATCCTTTCTATATCATTCATCATCTTTACCTTTTGTAGAATAATTCTTTGATTTGGAAATATTAAATGTAACTATCTCATCATTGATGCGCATATTTAATTCTCCATTCTACACATCTATCATCACTCTTCCTGTAGCTAAGAAAGGTCTCCCCAAAATGATAGGTATCTCCTTATCTTCCTCCATATTTAACACAATGAAATCAACAGGAAAGATAAATTGATTCACTTTCACTAGGAAATCTTCTATAACTCCTTTAGGATAGGTTATTCAACGATATGCTATTTGCAAATTTACAGTAGTAGGGGATTATTCTCTTAATCCTAATCTTTTAAATATTGACAATGGCTTAAGGTCGATGCTTGCACCTAAGTCACATAAGGCTTTCCCATAAAATTTGTCTCCTATTGCACATGAAATTGTGAAGTTACTTAGATTTTTAAGCTTTTTAGGAAGCTTTTTCTGAATTATAGCACTACACTCCTCACTAAGTGCAACAATCTTGTTATCATCAAACTTTCTTTTTCTACTAAGAATATACTTCAAAAACTTCACATGACTTGGCATTTGTTCTATGGCTTCAGCAAATGAAATATTAATTGTATGCTTCTTAAAAATTTCCATAAATTTTGAAAATTTTTTATCCAACTTTTATTTTCGGAGCCTCTGAGGAAATATAGTTGGTGGTTTTTCCATGTCAGCTTTAAGTGAAGAAATATGTCTCTTTAAACCTTTCGGAGTGTACTCTTTTGGTTCTTCAATCTCTTCTCTCTCTACTTCAGTCTCTTTTTGAACTCTACCTTCCAATTCTCTTCCGCATTGAAGCTGAACGACTTTTACTTATTTTTTATTCTAGTCTTTTAGATTTATTTCTGTATTGCTAGGAAGTGTTCCTTGGGATCTATTACTTAATTAATTTGTTATATGTGCCAACCGATTCTCAATATTTCTAATTGTAGCTCCTTAACCTTGTAACTTATTTCTCATTTGTAACAAAACTTCTTCTATAGACATTTTTTCTTCTTAAATAATGGATTACTGTTAAAACTTGGAGGATAAGTAGGACTATAATTACAATTCCCTTGGTTGTTCCAATTTCCCAATGGATTTACTTGGTTGTTTCCCCTTTGCTGCTTATTACCACCCGATGCATTTTCCTAGTTAAAGTTGGGATGGTTCTTCCAACCTGGGTTATAATAGTTTGAGTATGGGTTATTCTGCTTGTTGTTTGTGGCATTCAAATTTTCTAATGATGCTTGAGAATCAACCATTTTGCCTAATAAATTCTCTTCAATCGTTGCAATTGGCTGAGAAAAATTCATTCTAAATTGGTCCAACTTCCTTGAAATTGTAGCAAATTGATTTATTAACAAAGCAAAAGCATCAGTTTCATGAATATTAGCTAATTTCATAGGATTTACACTTTAGAAGGCCATTGAAAATGATTTGTAGCCATCTCTTCAATTAAAGCATAAGCATCATTAAACAGTTTTGACATCAATTAATCACCAGCAACAACATCAATAATAGATCTAAGAGATCCAGCTAATCCATTATAAAAAGTTTGAATTATTAACCAATCTAGTATAACATGGTGTGGACACTTTCTTAAGTGTTCTTTAAATTTTTTCCATGCTTCATAAATAGATTCCCCATCAAAGTGGCAAAAATATGTCATATCATTTCTAAGCTTTGCAGTTTTTGATGTTGGGAAATTTTTAGCAAGGAATTTCTGCGCTAAATCACCTTAAGTTCTGATAGATCCATATCACAATGAATGCAACCATATTTTAGCCTTATCCCTTATTGAGAAAAGAAATAATCTAAGTCTTATAACATCATTTGATACACCATCATATTTAAATGTAGTACACAATTCAAGTAAATTGGCATGATGTAAATTTCGATCTTCATTTGGTGCTTCCCCATATTGATTATTTGATACCATTTGAATAATAACTGGTATAAATTCAAATGAAGTAGCCACTACAACTGGTTTTTGAATACTACAATGAAGTTCATCCACCATAGGGTTTGCATAATCTCTTAAAGGTCTAAACTCTTCAGCATTTTGATTATTTTGATTTGTCATTTCTTGAAATTTTTAGTAATTTTTTAGTTTTTAGTTTTTCTAATAGTTTTTTCTAATTCAGAATTGTAAGGCACAAGTCCTATGGAACCTGAACTATGCATACTTTACTATGAAACACATAAAAAAACATGAAACATAAAAATAAAAATAAAACAAAAACAAAAACATTATATAAAAACAACACTACAATATTCCAATAATAAAACTTAAAGTATAAATAAGACTTTATTAAAATAGAAATTTTGCTTTCTAAAAACCTCTTTGGAAAATTTTGTAATTTTCCCCGGCAACGGCGCAAAAAACTTAACCCCGACTTTATATATTGATGTTCGTTGTGATGTATGTGATTATATGCTTATTTTCCTTAATAATGATTCTTACTTTGCAACAGTGCAAAAAACTTAATCCCAACAAAAATCTAGGTACATTACTTTCTTTGAAGCAAATAAGAATAAAGTTATAATATTTAAATATGGGATATTATGCAAGTATATGTATTGTTATCAAGTAGTATAGAAATTTTTTATTAAGCCCCGAATATCAAACTTAGAGGGAAAAATTGATAATATGCACTTTACAAAACAAAAGAATTTATATAAAATAATTCTACTTAGCAAAATATTCATACATAAACTAGAGATGCTATAACAAGAATGATTTTCGATTCTTTTTGTAGTTTTTTTTATAATTTAAATAAAACAAGCAACTAATTAACTTAACTAAATACTTTCAAGACAAAGACAATATATATATATATGTATATGTATATATATATA